>JAOWBC010000001.1:27179500-27202587 GCA_028566105.1 Hypoplectrus providencianus
AGCCGGCTGAGATAGGCACAGCCTCCCCGTGACCCGGGATTACCTGGATAAAGCGGTTCAGAAAATGGATGGATGGAATAAAACACCCTTCCAAAACAAGCCAGAATAAAGTAAAGGTTTGGCTGAGTAGTACCAGTAATATGAGAGATTATCTGCAGACTGACTGAATCACACACAACACATGACCCCTCCAGGCTGAAGCATGGTGAATGTAGCAATGGTGTGAATTTGATCAAAAACAGTATTCCTCTCATTCCTACAAAGCACCATTTTTTAACGCTTGTGTCTAGAGTCTAGAGTAAATGAGCATCCTAAATTTCAACATAATCACCCTAATCATGCTTAAACATATGAACCAAGAGCTGAAGACAAGTTCACTGTTTAATGTTCTCATTCATGTCCTTCCCCTGCCACCCTGCAGTGTGCAGGACCCATCTGTGAATGAGCATCCTCTGATTGCTCAAAGCTACATCTTTACGACCTTCCACTGTTTGATTATGCTCACAATACTTCTAAGGAAATAAGCGGCCTGTACAGATGAAGCTGTACTGTGGGATAATGTGATACAGAAATAAGCTGCAATGTCCTTCCACAGCCATTGTGTGTCACAACGGGCTGCATCCCCCAGTTCATCCCCTCTCTGGTTCAAGAAACATTCCTATTGATTTCCTATCACCGAGCCACTGTACAGAGTAAATAGGAAGTGTGTGCCCTATTATTTCTGTCGGTTGATAAAACAGGAGGCTAGACCCCCATGTCTTTATTCTGGGCCCTTCAATCAAACGACAACAGCTGTAAATGCCTCGTATACAGTAATGGCATCCTTTGAAAATGATGTGTGTTTAAATTAATGGTGTGGTATTAAATCCTGTAAATTTCAGGATATGATTAATGAGATTACACGTAGCGTGGGAAAACAACCGTAAATGCGGGCTGTGTTTTCATACATGCTTAATGCGTGTCACTCTGTGGGCTACTGCCCAAACCATCAGAGGGAGATTTGCTTTCCCAGGAAATGGTTATATGTAAGCTTTCAGTGTCTGGGTATTTGCTCGACAGCAGGAGAAAAGTGAGACAAATCCATTTAGACAGGAAATAGCATGATTGCACCTACTTCCACATCTCAATGGTGTGTAAGTGGCAGTTTTTTTTTAGGTAAAAAAGATGCCAGATAGGTAGGAGTGTACAGGACATCACTTCCATTCTGCGTTTCCTAACCGAGGCTTCTTACATACCTAATTCCTGCCTTCACATTTTTTTTGTTTTGTTTTTAGCAACCATTCATTTCTTCCCCCCCCTGTAAGTTTATAGGTGTTGTGTTGCTATTATTGTAATCGCCACATTGCCACAGGCTTCAAATAAAAGCCAGAGACAATATTCCTCCTACAGCTGAGTTTCTGTCCCCATTGCCCGGCCTTACAGCTGCATCCATTTCTGCAGTGTCCCTGAAATTTCTAAGCATTATCAAGGGGAAGGACGAGCTAATCTGCACTGATTTGAAACAGGACCAAAACACTGGCTTTCCTAATCCCTCATTTTTTTATCATGGGTGGTGAGGAGCATTTTACCCCTGTGGGAGGGGAAGAAAGAGGGAGCTATTTCATGCTTCACCGGTTCCACTGTTTTTATGAAGATTTTTTCCTACCCTCTTCTCCCCCCACCCCACTTCAGTCCACAGTGTAACTGAATTTATAAAGGCTGTTTGCAATAGTCTGACACCTTTTAGAAGTACGGAGGTACTTTTCATAATTAGGGATGTGTAGATGACTGCCTTCTCCGTCTGTAGTGGTAGTAATTTAACTTTAAGGCAGATAAGGCTGTGTATCTCAGGAAAAAAGGAGGTGCAATTTCCTTAGCTGTCTCTCATTTTGTTCATTTGACAATTGGCAAACACCTATGGCACACAGGATATAATTTGCTTTTGCATGAGCACACCAATTTGGATTACTGCACACATCTGTGGGATATAATTCATATAATTATGCTTCCTTACATTCTGTCAAGCTTTTTTTTTTCCTTTTATTTACTTATCTAACACGTTTGTGGGAAACTTCCACACAACGGCAGTTTTTCTGACTGTGCAAAGCAGGCGGAGGGGAACTCATACTGAGGTGTCGGCAGTAATGTGAGATTTTCGACAACAGGCATGCAGTCAATGCAATGGAATATCATGCTCGCAGATTATTAAATGTAAATTGCGAGTCAGTGATCTGAGTGGCAGGTTAGTAGATTCAAGTAGAGAAAATTCCAAGGCCATCAGCGGCTGACGTAAAGTTATAACCTGCTGGGTGTTTTTTTTTTTTTTTTTTTGTGAGAGCTATCAAAGCGAGCAGAAACACAGGAAGAAAGAGAGCTCATTGATCTGCTGTGATCCTAACACTGCAAAAGGCATGGGGTGTAACAAGCGGTATGAAATTTACAAGGTAAGCTTTGGCAACACAACAGCATGGGTCATCATAAGACTATGAATTACTACAACACCTCTGTCTCAGAGGACCACTTGAGGCTCTCTCACTGTGAAATAATTGGGTTGCAACAGTGAAACTGCTACTCCAGTTAGAGTGCAAAGGTGGCTTTTGCTTTGTTTTGCTGTTACAAGACCACAGACCCGGCGGTGACTATTAATCAATGCTTGACGTCATGAGGAGCAGCATGCTCCAGTGGCGTGCCCAGGTGTTTTTGACTGGGGTGGCCCAAGTGGAGAACTGGGTGTGAAGTAATGTGTGGAAAAGTGCTATCTATTTATTAGGACAGGAATCCTTAACTTCTATTTTATATCACATATATGTGATTTGAGGTAATATACGCCACAAACATGATTTTTGAACCTCAAAACAACCCAGTAGGTTGTTTATGCAGGTGGACAAATACAACTTATGGGATCCGTGTCCCATATGAAGTTAACTAGTAGTAGAAAGTAGTAGTAGAAACCTCTGAATTTCTGTGCAACACATTTGGGAAATCACAATTTTACAGAACTATTTCACTTTTACATATTTACCTAGAATTTATTTAATTTTTAAGAAATCTTTATAACACCTTACCAAGATTTTTTTTGGTCCTAAACTGAGATTAGTGTTTTTCTAGGCTTAATTCAATCAAACTGCCGCCTTTCCTGCCTTGAGTTAACTGTTTAATGACTTTTCTGAACAATCTAATCCCATTAGTATGGTGAACTGTGAGGCATTCATCAGATTTGCTTTGACAGACACTGATATGGGTCGTAATGGGTAGTTATGGCATATCTGTTTGGTGTAGAGAGGGAGATAACATGGATCTGAGAAGCATATTTGTGCGATTAACGCAAGGCCCTTGTACTGGAATGATTTGCTTTTGGGATAAAATATGGCTTCTCAGAGTACTTTTGGAGATTAGACATCTCCTAAGTCCTGACTGTGCTTCCCATTGGTCAGCAGGTCAGTTGGAGCTTGTTTCAGTGCTTGTAGAGGCAGCGAAAGACAGAAAGCCAGCAGAATACAGATGTCTGATGTGTGGCTGACACGCTGTGCTGGGATTGTGTTGCCACCACATCTGGCATTTTTCAATTTCATGTTTTAATTCATGACTGAAACCTCTGAATTGCAGCGTCGGAGGCAAAACTTGGCGCGGGTCTTTACTACAAGCCTTTTCATCTGCAGTGGACAGACTTAGGTGCCTGTGGCAGGACCTGCGCCGTCTGCGACGAGGGACGTCTCCCTTTGTTGTCAGAACACCTCTAAACATCTTTCACAGAAACAATTACCATACCATCTGTAGCTTCCTGCCAGCGTGTTGCTCACTGTCAGCATGTCAGCTTCTTGCCTCTTGTCGGCTCTCTCTCCCTCACTTTCACTGAGGCTGGAGAGAAGCTAGCTCACTGTGAATTTAAATGGATGGGTTTAATTGCGTTAATAGTCTCTTTATATTCACTTTTTCAAAGCATTTTCCCTGATACCTTATAATGAGGCTGTGAATGGTGGATTGAATTGTCACTAATCTAATTAACTAAAAACTAATGGCAGAGTTGCTGTATTGATGAAGGTCCTTGTGTACATTTCCTGCAAACCTCATAACGCTCCTTTAAAAACGGACCTCGTTTCTGCTTAATTTAGCATTGTTGAAGTGAAGGTAATGGATAATTGCTCCAGTGTTAAAAGAATAGTGATATCCGATTAGCATTTTAAGATTATGTCTGCCAACGGTTACATTAACATAGCCAAACTTTTAATTGGTCAAACTCTTCTCAGGAATCAAAGTGTTTTCTTTGTATTATGTGTGGTTTGTATTCTGTTAAGGCTCAAAGTTAGCTTTAAGTGATGAGGCTCAAAGAGATACAACCTTCAACGGAGTGTTTTCAAGTGACGCAACACAGCTTTCAGTGTGTGCATTAGCCGTCTGCTGCAGTTCTATTAGACCAATACTTGTGAAAGTATAAGTTGGCCCTCAGTGGATTTAGTCACTTTTTCCTGCTGTGTTGCAATAAGTGTGTGAGACACCCATCACTGTCATGTTGATTTGAGCTAACATATCCAGCAGAAGCTAGCATGACGAGAGGCTAAATGACTGATCAACACTGGCTGGTTCGTTCAGTTAGGCCAGACATCCATTACAGTATAACAGATTTCATCTCAAGTCACGTCACGCCATTTACATCTCGACTGTACACACACACGAGTGGAGGATGGAGATATGGCGAATGGGGAGCTATAAAACACAGTGTGTTTATGGAAACAAATATCTTCTTCAAATATCCTGCTGTTTCAGTTCAGACTGAAAAATACTCTAATAACACTAAATGAATTTCCAAAAAAGGTTAGGGGTTGAATTTTTTGTTTTGCTGAAGGGATGTTGTCTTTCTCTCACACCAGATTTGTATAAATATATTTAGAAAATTCGCAAAAACGGATAAAAGGCATTTTAAAAAATGAATTTTCCCTTGATTGCAAAATAAAAATACATGATTTAAAGACAAAAGCAGTTTGATTGATATTCCCTGGGCTGAAGAGAAAAAAAAAAAGATTTAGAAAAAAGAAGAAATCAGTACAGACATATCTGTAATGATAATTAACCACAGAGTGTATATTAACAAGAAACCAATTTATTTATGTGTATGTATTATTTATTATTAGTGTTCTTTGTTGGATTTACATTGTAGGTCCTAACTTCTATTTTTTTTTTTCTATTCAGTTGTTTCAGTGTTAAGATAGTAGCTCTTTGGTCATAAGTTTGACGGATGTTTTAAAATGTATTTTCCCTTCAACATATCAAACTTCAAATTTATTTTCATAATGTTTGCATTCTGAAGTGATTAAAGGGCGCTCCTAATTTGTGCTGATTGGGGTTGTTCATGTGGACGAAGCAGTAATGTTGCCATGAACGCCACTGCCTCATGTTGTACAGATCTGGTTCTGGCTGCCTGTATGGAAATGGGCTGTTTTAAAAAACTCACATTTCATGCAAGCTGCTGATCTTTCAAACTATCACATCTGCCAACGCTCTGTAAAGGAAACCTGTCTGGATTTCTGAACACATCAACCCTGCAACGGTCGAACAGTCTCGTGTGGATTGGCTCAGCTATGTGGAGATTATTGCATACAGAGTCCTTGTTTCTTATCCTGTTTTTTGCCCCACAGGTACCCCAGTTACCCGGGTAACAGCTACAGATGCCGATGATCCGGTGTACGGGAACAGTGCTAAACTAGTCTACAGCATTCTGGAGGGACAACCATATTTCTCTGTAGACCCCAACTCTGGTAAGTGCACTTCTGTGCTTGTTGGTGTTTTTAGACTTATAAGACAAACCTGTGGGCACAAAGCTGCGAGGGTTGTGTTTCTCCATCTTTAAATTTAATTAAAAGACAAAGCAGCACACACTGGAGGCCACGTTTGACACTTTGGATACAAGATTCACCTGCAGGACTGCCGTGTCATTTTGCTTACTGCAACCAGCTGCAGTATTCCACTATAAATAGCATGCTTAATACTACAAGCAATAATACAGAGGTCCGGAGTGATCACTAAGCAGACACAAAGAGGAGGAGGACACCTCTGTGGGGCAGGCAAGCTCTTTGTGCTGTTATTCATTGTTTGCCTGACAAAGCCTGACGAAGATCTCTGCGAGATCGAAACGTTGCTTCATTAAATTTAATGGGAGCTATTAATACAGTGTGCAAATCCTTTGTCTGTTTCTATCCAATGGAGAGCATAATGCGTTAGAAAATGTAATGAATGAATGCCACGCCCACAACGGGACAAAAAGGGAAGAAATAGGCTTAACAGTGAGACAGTGATTACATCTAAGGATTATTCTAGTAGTCTTTTTCTTGGAGACAAGGCCAAAACCTTTCAGTATTTAAACATTGTCCTTTTTCATTACCTGCTTCAACTTCGATAATTGAGCTTACAAAGTCACCTCAGGCCAAGTAGTGCGCTATCGCAGTTTGACCGAGTCTGAGGTAAGTGCGCCCAACTCTGTGTTGGGAATAACTTTACCTTGTAAGGGTGTAAATATGCAGATATTAAGCTCAAACCTCAACTGTTGGGACTGTTTAAAACTTTCAGGAAACATCAGTGTATCAGACCCCCAGCAAACAAGCCAGTGCACAGAACTTAGCCACTGGAAAGCAAAAAGAATGCAGGAGAATATTTAAAATCAAATATCTAAACACCACACACCATTTACACGTCACATGAAGGCAACAGAGGTTTATGAAATACTGAGTGTCATTTACCATTAAATCGTGACCAATTCCTGAATGGGATAATTAATTATCATAATTAATGAAGTTACCGCTGATTGTGCCCCGTGCGTTAAAATGCCCTTTCTTCATTTGGAGACACAAGTGATCATTTTACACCATTATAAATGGCGAGGTCAAACTAGGACGTGTTATTTTATACAGTGAGGCCAACTTATTGGCTACTATGGTGACTATTGTCAACACCCGTCAGAGCAGATGGATTTATTAAATCCACACGAGACGAAGCTTTCAAGTCATATATATTTCAAGTAATTGTAATGCTGTGTATGGTATGTGGATCCAAGAATGCAGAAATATCAAAATTCTAGATTAACACAATGTTTTATCACATCTAAAAAACAAGTTTTATTAGTTTGTTTGTTTTTGTTTAGCAAAAAAGGAGGCACCTAACTTATTTTCATTCAGAAATCCTGAGGTCAGAGGTCAAGGAACCCTGTTTTAACCAATTGATGCTTTAGTTTTGTTTGGTTTCAAAAACACTAATATATTAACTCTAGCCTTAACGCTTGGTCTGCTATAGCCTCTAAAATACATTTAATAATGCATTTACATTGACACATTATTTTTTAAACTGTAGAGCAAAAAACAAAAAACGTATAACTAACAATATATGAAAGGTGCTTATAGGTTCAGGAAAACATCTTCCTGTGTGAGCTCTGTGTGTGCCTCTGCAAACTCAAGCCCCACAAAAGTTTGTCTACTAGTTGGAATGTGGAGAAAACATCATCCTTTGTGTGGAAGGAGCAGCTAACTTACACAGCTGCAGTGTCTTTGTTTGGCCCCAACAGACAGACCTTGAAGTGGCTGTATCACTTTAAAAACAGTATAAAAACGGTATGAAGTCAATAGCAGGAACGGAAGGAGCGGTGTGAAGGATTTAGGGGGATTCATTTGCAGGAATGCAACATAATATAACTATGTTTTTTATTAGTTTTGAAACACCTGAAAAGAAAAAAATGTCATGTTTTTGTTACATGCATTTCTTTTGGTTATTTTTTACATGAGCCAAGTCGATATCGACCTGGCCTGCTCTCCTCTTCCTCGTACTTGTTATGCAGATGATGAATTAAATATTATAAATAGAACAATTATGTCTATTTGAATAAATTAAATTTTAAAATCATTTACACCAAATGGTATTGGTCATGTGAATTGGGAAAGTTTTCGACGGCTTTTGTAACAACTTTACTTTTTAAAAATGACAGCATTGCAAACCATGTCCCAACAGTGACCAATTACAGGTCTGCAGTTTTTAGCTCCACGTTTTTTTTGGTATCAAAAAAGCACCAGATATTATACGTAACTTTTGGCCAATAAAAACCAAACAAGAACAAATTAAGTTGACCTTCACCACATAATGCAGTGGAAATGGAGCTAAGGTGAGTGTAAGGGATTTAACCAATCATTTTATAATTTTTCATTAACATTTCAGTAATATTTATAGTTTACATATAGATCACTATATGCTTTGTAATGCTGTCTGAGATTTGGTGTAAGAGCTCTATACGCTGTGTGGATTTAAATGAAGAAAGAGAAAGAAATACAGGTGTTACTGCCGTGAGTAAGAGGGTGTGTTTTTAATTTAGCGTGCGTGTTTATGCCCCTGGGTGCAACAGGTTGTACAGGTGACAGCAAGTAGAGATGCAACAGCTTCACCACCTGCTGGTCCACCTCAGGTAGTCTCTCTCTGTTGCTGTACATTAACCTGAAAATGCATTCATTTTCTGAAAGGGCAATGCGTCACTTTGAGTAAAATAACAACCTGTTAGAAGCCCATGTGGCAGCTATGTTAAAGAGTGAAGTGTGCTAACACCGTGTGTGTCTGCATCACCTCTTTTCAGCGAGCCCATAAGGGACAACATGACTAAATGCACGCCAAATGGGAGCTGACAATGTTGGTTATTGCTTAAAAAGTTGTGTAACAACAGGACTGCAGGTAACTCGGCCCATCTGTTTTTTGAAATGCTTGTAGATTATTGCTGCATGCGGCTGCTGCTGTTAGCTGAGGCTCCCGGGCTCGCTCCCTTTCCCTGCCTCTTCCCTCTGCAGCTGCACATTTATGTTTCAAAACACCAACAGTACGCTGGGGCAAAAATGTTCATCAGTGGGGGCAGAATCACTAATGGATTTAATTAATACATGAAAATACTATTTAAATAATGCTGATTTTGAGGGTTGGATGGTTAAATCATGAAGTATTTCAAACCCAATTTGTCTTTCAGAGGCTAGCAGGATCAGGTTTAATGCTATTTTGAAGACGGTGGTAAATAAACAAAACCTGTGCTAACTCATTAAAAGGATCATCAACATTAAAAGGAGACATTGTAATTGAATTTTTTTTCATACCAGAAACAGTTTGCAATGCACAAAGTTCATATCAAGCTGAGACTGTTGTGGATTCGATGAGCTCAAATGTGTTCTTATGTAATGTTTGTCATCATTCTATTCCATCATAATTTCTTTACTTATCATCTACATAGAAATTGCTGTTGTGGCATCTAGGGTCATCACATCCTCCTTAAACTTTCCAACCACAAACTAGAGACTGAGAGGATTTGAAGGCTGTATAGACTTCCTATGTAAATTTGGAATGAGGGGTTTCTTAGGAGTTTCCAGAACAAAAGTGCTCAGCATCTAATTACTGAAAAATGCATTCTTCAAAATAATAAATAAATAAATAAATAAATAAATAAATAAATAAATACAATAAAATAAAATAAAAATGTTAGAGGTATGTGACACCAAATCCCAGCATTGATTTTTCTATTTTGTTCCTCAAGGTTTTCATGTGATATTTTTGGACGGATTTTTGACAATTTTTGTTAAAAACTGTGACAAATGGTATTCATCAAAAAATTGCTGTCACCACCTGTGAGCCATAACTGAAAATGGGAATGACCTTCACACGCTTCAATTATTATGTTCTAAGCCCTTTTACACTCGAAACTCAAAAAGGGGCCTGACAAAAAAACACATTTACTTCGATTTTAACAAGACAAACTTGACACACAGCATTGAGTTGCATTTTGAATTAATCGTCACGTTTCCAGCTTCCATACTGGCGAACACCATTTCTATGTGGCATCTACTGTTAACTTTCTCCCCCTAAATATGGGTGTCATTGTTGGTCTCAAAGGGTAAAAAAAAACATCCACACAGCTGGCGTGCAGAAGAAACAGAAATACGACCCCATACTGTGCACGTGGCTCCCAATAAATGTAATAAGGTTACATTTTGATCTCACAGAGATCTTCTTGTCAGACAACAGTTACTGACATCACTAATGGAAATGATTACATACACACAATATTACTCACACATGATTGCAATCTGCATAATAAAATCACCCTGGCCCTGCTGAGTGAGACTGATACATGTGTAGCCTTTCACAACAGGATGTGTAGGCTACACATGTAGGTGAGTGGGGACAAAAGTACGCCTCTATCAGTGGGCTATATCGAGAAAAATGCAGAGGCTTGTCTATTATGTTTGTCCTTTTTAACTAGGCCCACTTATCAGCGACATGCATCATGGCTCAACAATGGCTTGCCTGAAATTCATTATTAAAACTACTAAATTAGAAGATTCATATAGGCATCCCTGAGTTGCATGTTTCCATTAGCTGATTGGTCGTCCTAAATGCTAAATGGGCCAGTACTCATATGCTGCTGTGCAACATCATTGCGTTATGAATTCAAAATAATAACAATAATTACTTCTTCCTTTCACAAGGCGAACTCTTCAGCAGCGTCATCATGCATAAAGTTATCTCAAAACAGATTCCAGATTGGATCTTTAATTGCTTTTTCAGCTGACTTTTTAACGTGTGTCTGTAAGCAATATGATTAAATAATGGTGAAATTACATTAATAAGAAATGAGATGGAAATCGACTGCTCACAATTTGGAAAACAGCGCACAATAAACAAGCTTCAAGAAAAAGGGAGTTTCAAAATTTATGTGCATAATAAGGACGAGCGCTCAGTTCAGCACATACCGTAGAAACTGATCTCGTCCTCGCCGCTATAGGCGCCACGATCTCGGAAGCATCTGCAGCCGGGACGTGGCTATAGAAAACGCACTGAACGGACAATTTAGGGATTAGCATTCATGCTTTGTGTGATTGCGGAGCACTTGCAGATGGCTCATTCAAGTGAGCCAGATGTTTTAATGAATGTTAATGAAAAATAAAAGGTAAGGGGAAAACAACCATTAGAATGCGTTTGACACTTACAACGCCACATTGGAAATGAAAAGCATTCAATAAATAAATAAACATCATGCCCCAATTCATCACTTGGTTAATGGTCGGTGAAAAAAAAAAGTTGAGGCAAATATCTATGGAAATGAGTGTTTGTCTATCCTCCCTTTTCAGTGATTAGGAATTAATTTGAATAATTAACGATGATCAACAGAGATGAGAGTGTTGCTTCTAGCATGACTGAAGTGTGTTTGTGTGTGCGTGGAAGACGGAGTAAGAGTGACTTGTTTGTGTTGCTCTTTTTATTTATGGCTTCATTTGTTTGCATGACTCGAGAAGAGGTGGGCCTACCTTGTTGACGCCAGTCAAAGCTTATTTTTACTGCAGCGACATAACACAGCAGCAGGAATATAAATGCTGCTTCTGCAAGAATATGCCCATATAAATCGGATTATTTCTATACATGGAGCGAACTTTAGAATAAGACGGAAGTAAAGTTTCATCAAACATTTTTTTTTTTTTCATTTATTGAAGCAAGTAAATGGTTCAGAATTAACTCATACTGTCCTTTGAGCATCTCTTGAAATCTCATGTTCAAGGACAGGTGAAAGATTCATCACATTCTGTGTTGTTTCATTAGAAAAAGCACTACCATTTCTATTAGCACGTATTTTTTTTTATCCTTAAGAGCACCTTAAGGTTCTCTGGTTTACTGCCAGTGAAAATGAGCACTAGGCCTTTGCATTGTCTACTGCAGTGTGCAATGACATGACATTATAGGTACAGCAGTCAAGTACATATAATATAAAAAAGACAACTTTGCCTTCTGACTCAAGTCATTAATCCATCCCTTTGAATGAAACGGTTTAATGTGTTATTAGAGCCTGACACATCACTACATTCATATTCATGTCCCTCTGGTCACATTCAAACCTTGTGTTTACATACTGAGCATCTCGAATCTTCTTCTCAAAGACTGAAGAAAAATATCTTGACCCTAACAGCTAAAAACACGGTGGATCACCTTGATATTAATTGACTTTTTATTTATTCATTGGTTGAAAAGCCTGATTTTGAATCCCACCACAGAAAATGTTGCATTAAACACACTGAAGGTTGTTATGCTGTGCTGTGTCTGTTATTATCATAAGAGACCTGACAGACGCTAGACCTCTCTTGGGTCCAATTTATCCCAAACATAAGAAAAGTCTTCAAACAAAGTCTTGAAAGTTTGGAAAATGCTGAAGTGTAAAAGTGCTGTTTTCATGGCTGGAAATATATTCCTTGAAAAATGTTTAAATTTCAACATATTCTGGTGTTTCATCTATGCAGTCACTCATGTAAACCAAAGTTATTTTAGGATTTCCAATGAAACAGTCCTGTCAGCATATCTGTTTGAAAAAAATAATGTTATTTTCTATTGGTCACTCATCATTCATCTACAATCCCTCTGTTGATCCTTTATAAGACATTAAACATGATTACAATTCTATATTAAATTCTCCTCTTACTGCTAAAAACAGCAAGAGAAGAGTCCTTAGACTAAACATTTAAGGGGATGATGATAAGGATTTGAGGGTCTGGATATTTTGGTTTAGGTCCCTTGATAGTGCATGGGAAATGCTTGAAAAACATGCTAGGTGTTTGCATTTGTCCTTGAACGGTTACCACTGTTTCTACATATTTAGCCCAATAACGTTCACAAGAACAGCCCCACCCCCCAAAAAATAAAATAAGTAGGACTGAAAGGACACAAAGGTAATGTTATTTTTACATGTATAGCAGTGGGGCCTGTGGGGGACCCAAACACTTACAATGTTAGCCAAATGACACAAACAAGGGTCAAATCAAGGTATTTCTCAAAGATGAGATACCACATGTGAAGTAAACTGATAGTCTTGGGTCTGGGAGTGGTGGTATATGGCCCTTATGTGACCAGCTGGTCCACATCTATTCGTCCAGCTCATCTCATAGTCACCAACTGCATGGTATTTCTGTCAAGAAAGTTGCTTGGTCAGTTATTACACTGAGGAAGTTAATTATTTATAGAGCTATGGGAATAATGGTACTGGCAAGTGGAAGTAAAAAACCTAGTGACACAGTGATACATTAGAAGGGCACTCACTCAGACAGCCGCCAATGCCAAATGCCTTATCCCACAATGTTAACAAAAGTTAAACATACTTCCTGTTTCCACCATGATTTAATTCACTCAAAAATGAATGGGTTTGTCCTTGTCCTGTACCACAATATATATATATATAAAACAAGGTTATTGCTTCTTCAACCAGTGCATTGTTGCTTATGAGGGTAGGTAGCTTTTTGTATAAAAATGTTCAAGTCTTCTCCTTCACATCCAGTTGTGGTTTGCATCATCTATTTTGTGTGTAACCTCCAAAAGCAACACTGACCCTGAAATTGTGTTACATCTGGAAGGAAAAATCTATCAAAAGATTTGAAAATGCAGGCCCAGACAACATCCTAACCCCTCCCACGTTTTTCATCATAGCCAAGCATATTCTCATTGTCTGAGGCAGCTCAGGACCAAGGCAGGGTGTCATGCCAAAGCCTGGCTTTTATGAGGGGTTTTATATTCATTTGATGATCCTGCGGGCCTCTGTTTCCTGAGTGGATTATCCGTATATGCCGGTGCTGAGCCCTTTTTATATTCAGCGCCGTGGCAGAGTCAATAAGGTCCATTCTGCATACAATATTCAAGATTATACAAGACAGACAGCATAATTCACACTCAATCAGAATACAAATGACTGCAGACGGCGGAACAACACATTTGAAAACAAACACAGCTGATTCTCAGTGCTGGGACTGGCTCAGTCATGACCACCTTGCCTTGCTCATACACTCAGACTGTGAATAAACCTTCAGGGATTTTTTTTATTTTACCTTTACTCAGAATGGAGTCCTTGTTTTTTTGTAAAGTCATGGTCTAAAATAATGCATACAACAAACTGCAGTTAGGTGGGCGTGAAGGTTACAGTATACTTTCTTCTTGAGCGTGCCTGTGCATACTCACATGAGCATCATTAAAATGATGTGCACAGTGTATCAGCCATGTTTATAATTGCATTAATGTGTTATGAACTGTTTCCACCTCCAGCAACCATAAAAATTGCTCTCCATGGGATGGATCGGGAGATGAGAGAGGAGTACCTGGTGGTCATTCAGGCGAAGGACATGGGAGGTCACATGGGGGGCTTGTCTGGAACTACGACTGTCACCGTCACGCTAACGGACATCAACGACAACCCGCCTAAGTTCTCTAAAAGTACGTAACTTCATGACCTTAAACATCCCAAATCGTATTAGGAGGAGAAATTACTGCTGTTCTAAATGAGTTTTCCTCTGATTGGTTGTAATTGGGAAAAATAAATGTCATTTTGTAAATTTCCTCAAACACACTCCTCAGAAAATACTAATGATGATGTAGTACTGTAATAAGCTCCAATGATTTTGTTTAATTTTCAACATTTCAAAGCTACCTCTGTTTCTCTCCAGGTTTGTACGAGTTTGTGATCCCTGAAGACCTACCCATTGGGAAAATGGGTGGCAAGGTGAAAGCAAACGACAGAGACATCGGCGAGAATGCCAAGTCCACATATAGCATCATCGAGGGAGATGAGCAGGGCATGTTTGAGATTATTACAGACACCCAGACACAAGACGGGATTCTTCGACTGAAGAAGGTAAGACCTTGAAACCTCTGGAAATGGCTCAACTCCTCATGCTCTCTCTGCTCTTGTTAGTGGACTGTGTAATACAGCAGAAGCCACAAGGTGCACAAGCTAATGTTAGCCAGAGAGCTAGTGCAGGGCACAATATACCATTCCAGTATACAGTAGGTCATGAAGTGGCTTGGTATCGACATATATCATTATGCTCTGTGGTAAGTACATAAATTGTGGATGTGAATATAAATAAATGTACGGACTAATTTCTAATAAGAAAGTATACCACGGACACTGAAATGTCTCAGAAAGCTGATCAGCATACACACACTGCTGCCTTGTTCCTGGTAATGCTGATAATGCTGATAATGAATCAAGTCCAACATGCAAATTGACTGACTCTTTGCTTTCTCTGGATCCCAAACAACAACAAAACCCTCAGGTGTGCCTAAACATACTTTACATTACTCAGTTTTTCATTTAGTAGCAGCTCATAATAATTTATTTATTAAATAGTTCTTATATGAACCACAAAGTGGCTGGACTATTTGTTTAAATCCACCAGAGGTTTTTGTTACTTGGTTTGGTATTTTATGTTTTTCACAATCTATTCACAACATGTGGGGAGAGGGTATTAGAAGCACACGTTATTATACTTGCAGTCCAGTGCAAGATTACCACTAAATATTACCTAATTAGTACACATATATTTGAATGAATAACCGGGTGGTGTTTTAACATTAGGCCAGCTTGCTCTTCCTCTCCTGCACCACTTCCAGTGAAATTCTGTGCCTCAGCTTTTCAGAACCTTTACCCAAAACTATATACAAAATAATGAGACACTGGGGCCTGCACTGTGAGTATATCGGAGGCTAAAAGAGCATTTTGCTTTTTCCCTTTCTGTGAAAAAAAAAGTAACCATATATTCACCTATCAATTCCACATGGTTTTTGCTTGAAGTAAAGTGCGAGCTTCCTAACTGCACTTTCTCTGTGTGTGCTGACATCTGAGCAAATATAGCAAATCTGTGGAAACTCAGAGGTCTGAATTGCTTTTTTCCCCCAACAAGATAATCTCATTTTCACATTACAGCCCTGCCCGTTTAGCTGTAGCTGTCTTAGCTCAAGGCACATTGTTACATATTGTAAATTGGTTCAGCCTCCATTCCAACTTTGGTTGAATTCACTTTTGCTGACACCCACATCACCATCACCATAAGAGCAGATGGACTGTACCTGAAGATGCCTGCTGTTTTCCTCTGATGCAACACATCCAGACATGTGAGCTGCACTCTTCTACCGGTGGCTCCGGTTACTTTAGCCAAGCAGTTGCTGTTTAATTGCCTCGCTTTAGGGAACATTAGCAGAAGTCGTTCAGAGAGGAAAACACGATGCTCATTACATTTGTACAAGATATTTCTATGTGTATGATTCTGAGAAAAGCAAGAGTCATTCCCTCCGCAAATCCTGAATTTCTAACCTTGAGGCAAACACATTAGTTTGTAACTGCCTGGTACCATGTGATGTGTGTGCATCAGCAGCATTCTGTTCATCAGATAATTTTGAAGTATGGTGAAGGCATGTGTTTGCTGCCAATAGTGTCTCACAATCTCAGTGATTTTTATTCCATGTAATAAGTTTTTAGATATGCAGCAGAAATGCAGAATATTTCTTCAAGGATAAAAGCCACAGAGGTCTGCGCTTGGAGATCATTGCTTGCCTGTAGACATCTAGAGCACCCAATCCTATATTTTCCTCGATACTGAATAGTGGGGAATTTACATTTGAAAACCACGGTGCATTTTAATAACATTGTGACCCCCAAGCAAGTTTTGATTCAGCTGTATCTCAAGGACATCTGTGGAAAAATCTAACTCCGGTTTGAACACATGATATCAAAGGTACCCAAGCTATTTATGCATGTATGCATTCTATATTCTAAGTCTATAGACGCTGTTCTCCATAGTGGATGTTTGCATGTATAGGTGCGATTGATGGATGCTGGATTCTTTAAGTTTTGAGACATAGTTGGTTCAGTTGTTTGGAGAGAAAAGCTATACATCACTCAAATGTGCAATGCCATTGTTGTGATGTAAAATAACATTACCCCAAGGACATGTGGTGTGACTTTGTCAAAGTGTGAACAATGAACTGTGTGGGAGGCGGCATGTATAAGAGCTAAGGCAATCTACCGGGACTACAATTCACTGGCGCTAAAGAAAACATCAGTGCTAGTGAACAAACTCGACACAAAGTCATAAAATCTCTAACTGTTGACAAAGCAAATGTCAAATGTGTTAGTCTTTTAGGCAACCTCTACTTCCATGTCCCGCGGAGAGAGCCACGCTCTACCCGTGTCTGCTCAGCTCCCTCCCTGCGGCCTCCGGTTGGTTGCCTACATCACTAAAGCAGAATAGATGATAATGCGTTGGGAGAGTAGCAAGGCATTTGCACACTTACCGTTTTGCATTCCTCCAGACGGCAAGTTAAGATGAGAGGCAGTTGTTATGCTTTCCCTCTTTTGTTCTATATCCTCACCAGTTGTTATCCACCAACTGGGGTGACGGAAGAAAAAGACTCCCTCTCTCCCCAAAACACCCTGTCCTCTTCAACATCTGTACGATTCTATGAACCACCATCTAACGTGGAATTCAAATTACGACAGATCCTTTGCAGCAAGGTTAAGACATATTGATCTAACTGAGGCTGGAGAGGCACAAACCAGGCGAGAGATTCTTTGCTGTTTGGGTTTTAAGCTTTTTATCTGCCAGCCCCCAGGCCTGTCGAGGGATGTTAGTGGGATGCTGAGCTTTCACCCCTGCAGCCAACGCTGAACTTTGAAGTCTCTAAATGGCCTGTGTGTACATACTGATTTGATGCTAACACTTGAGAGAGCCCGAAAAATGACACGACAGGGGTGAAGAGTGGGACACGACAGTGAGGGGCTGTTAACACGTCTTTTTGCTCAGCCTGCTTTCCGCCATTCAGAGAGGTATCCCTTAACATCACTTCAGCTTTGTTTTTTTTAGAGGGGTGGAGGAAGGGGACAGTTTTGGGTGATGTTATATAGAAAGAAATGTTAATAAAGAGTCAATACATTTGTTAAAATCATAAAAAAGAAGTATACAAAGGCTTAGAGTTTTCTCATTGTAGTACACTCAATTATGTCTGTAAGGCATTTTTTGACTTGTTTCATAGGTTTGTTGCTGCATTGTAAGTTTGACAAAAAATTGGCAGAAATCCCTCCAAAATACCACAAAAGGACACTAAGACCTTGAAGAAAGAAATTGCTGCAAGAACTGCACTTTCATCAACTGGATGGCAATTACTGCTGTTCTGAAAACTGCTCTGAAAACCTGATAAAAAAAAACATCATCACACCTGAAAACAATTGAGCTCATTGAATATAAGAGTCTCAGCTTTCCTATATGTAGTTCTTGTGTCAATGTATGCAGTTACAAGATAATCATTTTACTACATGAGGAAAACTGTAGGGTTTCTTCCACCAAATTACATGGGATTAACATAAAGATGGCATGTTTGAAGAGGACCATTTTTTTCTCCGATACCTTGAGGTCAGAGGTCAAGGAGTCCATTAAAATAAGATCACACCGTTGCTAAAATGTATCTTAAATTCAGGAGTTTCAAATATCCGTGCAACCTTAACTCCAACATGTCTGACATCTAGCTCTAATGTTTTCCTTTTCATGAATCTCCAGCAGCAGCTAGTAGTAACAGTAGCGCGATGCATACTAATAGAAATCAAACTGGCTCTCCCTGGATTGCTCATTCAACGAGCTGTGTTTGTTTAATGAATTGATCATTTGAACAGGTCAAAATATGACTTGTGTTGTAATTCCGTGGGTTGGATATCACACAGCATTTAAAAGAACAGCCTGTTTTTGATGTTGTAATTGATATAGAAAATAATGAATCAAACCTAACTAGGCTAATCAGAGAAGCTGTTTACCACTGTTTTTCCTTAACCATGTGAGTGGATTTAGTTTAATTAAATATTCCAGCAGCAGTGAGAGCCCCCCTTTTCCCCTTTCCCCTCTCTGTTAGGACCCTGGAAACAACTATAATGAGTTGTTTCTACATGTTGTCAAAGGGGAATAAAACTGCAATATTTTGATATGGGAGAAGCCATTTTTCCTCAAAATTAATGTGGAGAAGTTTGCTAAATTACTAATACAGATATGCAAAGCAGCTTACAAAAAAATTGAGAACTCTTAATGCTGCATTTATTAATATTGTTATACTAACAACTGATCGGATTACTTTGTTGGTGCAAAAGTGGCCGGTCATAAAAGCAAACCAGCTGGGATTTAACATCTGACTCTGAATTCCTCCTCAGCTCATTTAGCTCAGTGTTTTATGGCCAACAGCTTTGGCAAAAGTCTAAAATCCAGTTCTAAGTATTTCAAGTCATAAAGTTGAAATTTCTAAGATTTTTAGTTAAAGTTTTGACAACTCTAAGCCAACACATTCCACAGATTTTTAGTGCTGTTTACAGTTTATTCTGCTGGCCCTGAGAGGGAAGAAGAAGACATGATGCTGATTTAATATGCAGGTTCAATTTAACGGTCCTCCCTGTGAGTTTCTTAAGATGTTGCAGTTTTTATTTTGAGAACAGAGCACATGAATTTTGTACAATTTCCAGTATCCCATGCCCAACCCAATGTTGGTTCCTATTAGTATCAGTATGCCAATGAGGTGGCTAAAATGCCAATATTCAGAAGTCTCTGTATTAAATAGGTTGAAAGTAAATAATAAAATAATAAAGAAAATATTATAAATATGGATTTGTAATTGCTTTCATTAACTACATTGTTAATGAAGTAATTTAATCAAATTAGTTTAATTTCTGCTGGACACTAACTAGTTAAACCCATGTTTGTACAAGGGCATGACAATATTATTTACTTTTTTATTATCTACTGCACAGTTTAGCTACATGTATGTATGTAATGTAATTCAGATTTCTTCAGATAAGGTTCACAAAAAAAGAACATTTAATTACAGCCATTAAAGTGCCAAGTCAATAAAAACAAAAACAAGGTGAAATAAAATGAGACAGATATATAATACAAGAACAAAAGTTACAGTGCAGTGTAAGAACTGAATGATTTTTTGATAATCAAAGCAAATAGTCCTTTTGAATCAAGACTTTTGTGAGTGCTGCAGCAGACCTCTTCCAGATATATGCATAAACAGTGAACGCAGCTTGTGTGTGTTTAGATGACTCTGGGGATAGAAAGCAGAGCTGACCCAGACGACCTGTGAGGTCTGGATGGTTCGTCATGCAGCAGAAGATTAGAACTGTATTTTGACCCTAAACCATGTAGTGCTTTGTTAACCAACAGCAGTATTTTGAAATCAATTCTCTGACAGACAGGAAGCCGCAGTGTAAAGGCCTCAGACCCAGGGTGATGTGATCCGCTATCTTGATCTTAATGAGGACTCGAGCAGCAGCGTTGTGAATTTGCAGCAGCCGTCTAATTAGATTTTTAGGCTGACCTGTAAAGACAGTGTTACAGTACTGAAAACCTTGTGAAGATAAAGGCACAGACAAAATTTTCCAAATCCTGCTGAGACGTAAGTCCCTTAATCCTTCAGATATTCTTAAGGTGATAGTAGGATGACTTTGTAATCGTCCTCATGTGGCTGTTGAAATTCAGGTCTGAGTCAGTGGCTACACAAACATTTCAGGTTTGATCTTTAGTTTTCAAACCCGCAATGGAGCCTGATTTTAAATCATTCCTCCTTGACTTCAAAAACAAAAACCTCAGTCTTGCCCTTTTTTTTATTTAACCCGTGAGATACCCCGTCCATTCCACACCTTTCTTTGGATGTTTAGATCTAAGACTACTGTCCTCTGAATTCAGCCGAATGAACAGCCTTGTTTGATTAGCTGTCTTGAAACCAATCAAATTGTGCTACATCATATAAAGTGGACTGCAGTAAAGCCACACCCCTTTTTTTATAGGCATGGCTGCCCATGACGCATTTTATTCTACAAATTTAATATTTTTGTTTGAACTGCATTTAAAGTAAACATGAGCTGTTGTTGATTATGTTGATTATATAATGTTTTTTTTTTTTAAATCATAAAAAATGTAAAGCATATACTTGGGCTTTTGTTTTTTATTTGAAATTTTACACCATCCTGATATAAAGAAGCCCCGGTAGAAACAGGGAATGCAGACAGAAGTAGTTGGGGTTTTTTTTTTTTTTTCTTCTATTGTCTTTCTTCTAGAACATAATTTTGAACTGGTTTGTTAAAAAAAAAAAATAGTACATCTGTCATTTTTCCTTTTTTCCATGTTGATCCAATCATTTGACTATCTGTTCACAATCCCATACAAGCTCTTACTCTGCACTGCCCCTGAGTCTCAGTCTAATCCATTGGCTCGAGGTCCAACCACACTCTGTACTTTCTCAGCACAGATGGCAGGATCAGAGACAGAAAAGGGAAGGCATGGAGGGGGGGTTATGTGTCAGGAGCGAGGAGGAGAAGAAGAAGAAGAAGGGGAAGTTAATAATGAAAGTGTTCCAAATAGCTCCTCCGACCATGAAGGAGTGGGGTTTGGAGAGGCTTCAGGGGCTCGGTCTGTCTACTGGTGCCCTGATGTCAGGAGTGTGTGAGTGTGGAAGTCAAAGCCCTGGGTCGCGTCCCTCGTCCCCGAGGCTGCTGCTTCTGTCTCACAGTTGGACCTCCAGACACCCCTCCACCCACCTACCCCCTGCTCCCCCCAGAGCACTCAGCACTGGCCCTGTCTGACCTCAGGGACATTTCCTCTTGCTCTCCCCTCTTTCTCTAACTGAATACATTCCTCGCTTTGTTCATCTCCCTCCTCTTAGTCCTTCGCTCTCCCCAAGCTAGCTCCTATCCCCTCAAGCGGCAAGGCCCAGTTTTGATTTCCCTATAAATCCCGGTTATGGAGCGTGGAAGTGACTTGATCCCATTATTCTCGTAGTATGAAAGCGACCAGAGGTGATTCCGAATGAAATTGTGACAGTCTGGGGTGTCCTCGGAGATGCCAAGAGACGAAAATTGTGATTCTCCTCTTTCTTTTAAATATTAATGATAAGCCATCTGTAAAAGAAATACTGCACAGCAATTGAAAAATGTGATTAAAGAGATATGTCAGTCACACAATGACATGTCCTGTACAGAATGTTTTTTTTATATCTCTTTGGAAAATTACACCTTTTGTTGATAGTCTTGAATAAGCACCTGTTCTCATTTATTTAATGTGAGCTGGTAGTGATAGCAGTCTGAAAGCTCTAATAATCTGCTGTCAGTGAGAGCATTAGCAGGGAGATTTGTGTGCCTTCATGCCTATAAAGGTTGGAAAAAAATTTCAGGTTGTGCAATTCGGAATTTTACAATTATTGTGCCACTTTGATATAAATCAAAATGATGATCAAATAAATAGTTTTTGCTGCAGTAGACAGATATGGTAGGTATCATCACAGTCACTCACAAACTCTATTTCTTCAGATTAAGGCTTCCGTGTGTGTAATGTTTAGAACATTAAAAAAAAAAAAACTTCTCTTCAAAGATTATGATGACATGATTCTTTTTAGTGGGAAACTGGGAAAAGTGTTTACAGTTTGGATTCTCACTCAGCCCTGGTGTCTTGCAGTGGAAATCAATCCAGGCAGTCACCAGACTTAGAAACATTGACAAAGAGGCTTTAAATTGGAATTTGAGTCAATACCACAATCAGGTCACATAAGTGTAAATGATGATTATCTAATGTAGCATTGTTAGGTGCAGCATATTACACTATGGCTCCAGAGGATACAATAAAATAAAGAAAAACAAAAAAGCAAAACCAGCCAGTGGATATCCAGATGACTTCATTTCACTGGTTTAAGGAGCGTTTATCTGCATACAACACAAACATGATCGGTCAGTAGTTCTTGGACTACCAGCAAACTACAAACAGAAACCAGAGGGCTTCCAATGCCAACAATTCAGCTGCAGAGAGCTTCTTTATTGTTGGGTAGCTTAGAATCAGACTCCAGCCATGTATCACATTTTCATTAAGTCAGAGGATTCAAAAGAGAAAAATAAACATTAAAATCACAGAAACAGAAGGAGCCCTACTTGTAGACCCAAGTATGAGTCAAGCTTTAGAAACATTGGATACAATATTTTCAATGATTAATCTTTATAACTGAACTTGACCTGTAAAATTGGAGTAGAGATATATATCATATACAGATATAAAATCTATCTCACTGCTAGATCAAAAGTGAAGAGTATAAATACAATATTTTTTTTTGAAATCTAGTGTTGTGTTCTATAGGAAGTTTAAAGTAGGATGACATGAGTACAGTTTTTTTTGCAGAAATGTACCTTGGTACCAGGATAAAACCTCTGGTGCATAATAAGGCTGTCCTTTACTACCTGTCTCTTTGTCCCCCTACAGCCTGTGGACTATGAGAGC
>JAOWBC010000001.1:27217155-27228545 GCA_028566105.1 Hypoplectrus providencianus
CTATCTATCTATCTATCTATCTATCTATCTATCTATCTATCTATCTATCTATCTATCTATCTATCTATCTATCTGCACATTAGGAAACCACAGTCAGATATCGAGGGCGATTGTGGCCATCAGAGTAATGGACATTAATGACAATGCACCTGAATTTGCCACAGAATACGAGGCCTTCCTGTGTGAAAATGGAAAACCTGGACAGGTAAAGAAAAAAAGTGGCTCATTCATCAAACCAGTGATCTATCGTTCTCTCTCTCCTTTTCTTTCTGTCTCTCACTCCTCCCCTGTAATGATTGGCCACAGTGAATTATAGCCTATTTATTTCACTGGGAAACTACAGAGGTGGGAGTACAGACCTTTTTTCCCTGCAACAGTCCTCCCTTGACACAGAGTGCGCAGAGCAAAGGGGGAAATGAGAGCAGTCAGGATTGATCAGAGTGGATCATAATTCAAGACTGTCTTTCATGTCCTCCTCCAGATGGCACAATGCTTCCCCCAGCCAAAAAATCTGGACAAGTACTTAGCATTCTCCTTCTCATCAATCGACCTCATTCAGAGGACCTGTGTACGTACAATAGGGAGCTTTATCGGAAGGAGGGGGAAAAAAGGGGAACTGAAAAAAGGAAAACTGTCCTGCAGGGCCTGAATTCTAATTTCCAATCAATCATAAAGACGTACAGCATGATAAGACCTATGATGACAGATTAACAGATAGAGCCAGGAGCCTCAAAGTGTGCCAGACTAGACAGGACCTCATTGATAACAATCTGAAACTCCAGGAATGAATAGGGCATATATTTCATCAGGTGTGATCCAGCCAGTATTAGACTGAGGCAATCTGCGAAGGCAAAAACAGAGTAATGAATCGGCTGCCTCCCCTAATGATTTGAAGCCCTCCTCTGTATTTCTTCTTGTCTCTCTGTTTTTACTACAGGTGATCCAGACAGTCAGCGCGGTGGACAAAGACGACCCCATTCAGGGCCACTACTTTGAATATCGTCTAGTGCCGGAGATGCTCAACAACCCCAATTTCACCATCAAAAACAACCGAGGTGAGTAACAAAAGAAAGCCCAGAAAAGTAAGTCTTTTGTGGCAGAATGACTGAAGTTTCTGTAAATTTCTCCAATGGCTTTCCACTCTAATCTCTAACCCGTGGCGTGTTAGCCGTACTGGAGATGAAATCTGGTGGATCAGTGTAGCTCACAATTAGCAGATGTGAAATTGTCTGGACACCAGCTTCTTTTTACTCCCCAGTGCGTTTTGAGGGAAACTAAATGAATGGGATCCAAATGGCTTTTCCTGGTAGTCGTGCAGCTCAATGTAGAGTGACTTCCTAGAAGCTGTTGCAGTATGGCAGATGGTACTAAATTTATTTGCTAAATACTGTGATTGGTTTATTTGCCGTTTCTTTTGTGTCTTTATTCTCTTCCTCTTCTTCTGCCTCTCCTCTATAACTGGCTCTGAACAGGCTGCGTTCATGATGACATTGTGTAATGTTTTCAGCTTGGGGCAAATAATCTTCATATGGTACTAGCCTTCTGTTTCAACGCTGAGGCTGCAGGCTAACATACTGCAACCTCTCTCTGACGGAGGAAAGAGTCCATAAAAATCAGGTCATCAAATGTACTAGCCATTTTTCCAGAAGTATAAAAAAGCTTTTACTTTGGAACAGGTACATTATAAGGCAGGAACTTGAGATGCCAGGCAGGCAATGTGAAAATAGCCAAGTACCTTGGCTAAGTATATTTATACCTCCTTTGACACATTGAGCAATAACTAAAGGGACTAAATCATATTTCTTTCTTGTCGCACATGTGCAGAAAACCCTGTCAGAAAATGAAAAGTCAAAAATAAGGGCTGTTTAACAGGCACACACTTGCTGCAAAATACTAAATCTTAAGTGGATCAACCTCGAAGTGTATAAAACATGCAGGTTCCTGAACCCTGCCCTTTTGTTAAGAAGAGATTTAATAGTTTCTTAAGATGATGTAACAGATAAAACCCACTAGAAATGTTTCACCAGCATAAGCACAGCTCTGCATCAGTCCAGACAACTAAAAACCCTGGATCTTTCTCACATGCTTACAGCCACAGTAAATATATGTTGTGGTTTGGCTCTTTATATATTGCATACTGCACCAAGCACTTGTCTATGGTATTGCTTTTTCCGAACAGAGAAGAGAAGCCCATCTCGCCATATCCCCCAGCACTTCAGTGACTATTTCTATCCGAATCGGCAGCTGTGGGAGACACTTGAGTGAAGAGCGTCAGGCTCCTGTGAGCCTCTGTGAGCTGCTTTTGTTTGCGATGATGAGTCTAATTGTAGGGATTGCACAGTGAAGAGGTTAGGGGCTGCCCACACTGAGGAAGACGGCGAAGGTTCAGGCCAGCTGTATACAAGATATCGAGCACTTTGACAGCTCTGCGTTCAGCAGGCGTGGTTACAACAGAGCAGAGCATCCCCTTCTCAGTGATTGAGACAACTTTCATCATCCATGCTGCCAAGATTGAAATTAAATTAATGGAAACTCATTTAAATTTAAAATTTAATTTTAAACTCACAATGGGTTTTTTTTTTTTTTTTTTTGCACAAATAGCCTAAATTTGTCCTTGCCTTGGCGAATAATGCTAATGTTACATTTTATTTAACATTTACACAATTTATTTAAATTCTTTATTTTCCAGCCCACTAGACGACACTGTCTGCTAACAAAAACTTGAAGCCACACCAATTTGCCTGATTTTCAGGTCAAGATTAACATTAAAACATCAATTTAAACATATGTTTAATTTATTCAGTTGTTTGATTAGTTCTTCACATATTTGCTTAAAATAAAATTACAATTTACCACAATTTAGCATCTTAGGTCTCAGGCTTAAGCAGATGTTTTTATGCAGTCTTTAGCTTAAAACTAGCTTCCATTCGCTTATTGAGGATTCTCCGTTCACTGCAGAGGCATGCAGGAACAACCAACTTTTCTTTAAATTTAAAGTTAACATGCAGTGACTACTTGGATAAACCACTTGATCCAGCACTTGTTTCGCACATCAGCTTGCTGAACAAACTACCAGACAAACATGCACCAATGAATGAACGCTTGCTCATGATTGCTGATTTTGTGAGATAGCCAGCTATTCAGTTAAAGAACACTGGACAGCATTAAAACCACACTGCAAAATGTTGTCATGTGTCAATCGGTTGAGATGTTAACTGTTGAAGACCTTTTTCTTTTAGACTTCTGTCGAGACAACAATGTTCTTGGCTTGTAAGCTACACTTGTGCAGGTTTGCTTTTATCACAGCGGTGCCCCTGCTGGACCAGCTGTCAATCATCCTGCCCATCCACTAAGAGGCTTCGAGGCTAAAGGAGCATTTCACATATCTCTGAAAAGCCCATTTCTCTGTTAAGCAATGAAGAAAGAAAAATAATTTTGACCACTGCTTTTGATTGTTAAAAAAAAATTATTGTTGGTCGTTAAATGTAAAAAATGATTTTATAAAAATATCAATTTAGGTATTAAAAGTACATTTTGTGTCAAAATTCAATTCTTAACTAAATACTGTGGTCCTGCAAGAACTATGAATCATATCTTACAAAGACGTAAAAAAAAGAAAAAAAAAAAACCCCACTATGATTTCAATATATTTTCCAATAAAAATGATAATAACAATGGCAAAATAATAGTTGTGCAATTTTCTATAAAATAATCCTAATTAGGAGAAAATATATTTTTGTTTCATGCAATCTGTACAAAGAGTATGTTGTAAATAATCCAGACACACTGTGGTGCCTTAAGTGGAATGAAGGTTCACTCGGGGGTGGGACCAATATTTCCTCCTTTGCTTCTTCCAGTCCTCTGGTATTATGCTACAATAAAGCATTAAAGTCCCACTAATTTGGAATTCACTGATGTGCTGTTTCTCATTGCTCAGATAATCTTAAGGGACTTTGGAAGTGCAAAAAGTTTTCAAACTATTAGTGTCACTTCTGCTGTCACTGCTGTCATTTGGAACCTCCCACATATTAAGTTATTTATAGCAAAGAATTAATTCAAATGAGCTTTTGCTTTTGTTATGCTGATGATTAATATTTCAATATACAGAGTTTTTTTTTCTTTTCTTTTTTTATATCAGCATTCATCAGGCTTTAGATGAAAGACTTTAAATGTGCCCTTATATATAAAATTACACAAAGAGCATTATTGTAGTGAGTTCAATCTGTTTGAAAGTGATCTGCACAGCTGCCTTTTTCTTTGAGCAGCAGACTTTTTTTTGTGGAAGGGCTGACGGGCAGGAAATGTTTAATTCTATTTTTACCATCAATAGTTGCCAAGAAATGAAAATGACCTGTATACGAGGACAAGCCCTGATGGTTTACTACAGAAAAGCACATACTTGCATACTCATTGTGCACTGCTGAGTGATCCAAATGAAATAAGACATGTTGGTGCTCACAAAGCAGAGCGTACCACTTTGTGGCAGCACTCATAAGAAAATAAATCTGAGCATATGTTCACATCAATTACAGATCGTGCAAAGAAAATAATTCTATCATGAAGCATTCCATCTTTTCATTAAGTTTGCTCTGTCGGTGCGGATATTTCAACATGGCCCGTCTCTATATATCACCAGATCTATTTTCCCTCCCTCTTCAGTGCACTCTCAAGCTGAGAGGCAAAGGTTAGACTATCAGAAAACTTGTACGTTTTCCATAAGATCAGCAGGAGTAGATTCTTATGGGAATGTGAGTGTTTGATAATGTGAGCAGGGTAAGGAGAGCTAGCTAATGAGCAGACAGCTTCACAGAAGTGCCATCAAAGAGCAGCTGGCACCTTTCTGGGTCGACATGTGCCATCTTCTAAGTCAGTGTCGCCTGCCGTGGTCTCTTCATTTCCTCGGCTTTCAAAGGGGGGACAGCAAACTCTCCATCCTTCAGAATTCCCAAATTGGACTATAGAAAAGGGAAGGTGGCTGAAATCCATCTACAGCACTGGACTGTGAGAGGGCTAGAGAGCCTATAGTGACAATTGATGTGAAATTAGTTTACCCTCATGCTGCACCGATCTTCACACAATTTGATGATAGAACTTCAGTCTGTTGCCACGATGAATAATAATGGGTTTTTCCCACATCATCGCAAAAAGATTAATCTCTGGCTTTACCTCTCTTTTGACAGACAATTCAATCAGTGTCCTGGCCAAGCATGATACTTTTCGGCGGCAGAAACAGGAGATGTACTTTCTGCCAATCATTGTGACGGACAATGGGAACCCACCGATGAGTAGCACCAACACCTTGACCATTCGAGTCTGTGGATGCAGTAAAGAAGGCATTGTCCAGTCCTGCAACGTGGAGGCCTACGTCTTACCTATCGGCCTTAGCATGGGAGCACTCATTGCCATCCTGGCCTGCATTATACTGCTGTTAGGTGAGGCTTTTCTTTTTTGCATTCTAAAATTATTACTCGGGGTGGGACAAAATATGGGAAGGAAATCTATTGTATTAATTGATTTTTTTTTAACATCTCCACTATGAATCAATCAAGGTGCTCTCAATAAAGACTCATTCAAATGTTTTAATAGCGCCTAAACCAACAGGTCCTTGAGTTTGTGTTACACTGAAGGTGACCAACTTTGAAAGACACATTCATAGTCTTTTACAAGGTTTTTTTTTCAGCTAATTTCATGGTAACCACAGCAAAAACACTCACCACTTCCTCTATTCAATGTCTGCCACAAACCTCTGAACTTGCCTTGCCTTACTTCATCTAATTCATTTTTTGTGTTCTGTTGTGTTAGACTTATTTAATAGTGTAGATTTTTGTACCTCCACACAGTTCTTACACTTCTATTTCAAATATTCACATTTTGAAGTAGTTGTCAATCTACATTAAATACATTTGAACATTTTTTTTAACTTCAGTAATGTATTGCTCTCGAGCAGTAAGGCCTATTGCCAGTTTGTGACTATTTCACTTTGGATTTTTTGCACACTTGGATATAGAAAAGTTGCAATGTATTAAAGATACATTTAGTTTTATTGTCTTTTAATCTAATAATCCCAATATTTGGTTTCACTGATGAAAACTTTAATAATCTGACTTGGATAAGTGACCTGCTTATACTAACAGAGAATCCACTTCCAAAGCTTGACCTAGACTTCTCCTTTCTTTCTTCCTTTCTTTCTCTCCGTTTTTCTGACAGTAATAGTAGTACTATTTGTGACCCTGAGGAGACACAAAAATGAGCCTTTGATCATAAAGGACGATGAAGATGTGAGGGAGAACATTATCCGTTACGATGATGAAGGAGGTGGCGAGGAGGACACGGAGGCCTTCGACATCGCAACGCTGCAGAACCCTGATGGCATCAATGGCTACCTGCCGCGCAAGGACATCAAGCCTGACCTGCAGTTTATGCCCCGGGCAGGCCAGCACTCTGGTCCGAACGGCGTGGACGTAGACGAATTCATCAATGTACGGCTCCACGAGGCAGACAATGATCCCACAGCGCCGCCTTACGACTCCATCCAGATCTATGGATACGAGGGCCGGGGATCCATTGCCGGCTCCCTCAGCTCACTGGAAACGGCATCATCAGACTCGGACCAGAACTATGACTATCTCAGAGAGTGGGGCCCACGCTTCAGAAGACTTGGGGAGCTGTACTCTGTGGGCGAGAGCGACCGTGAAACCTGACCTTTAATTTGTTAGAAAAAAGACCTTTCCGATTTCTTTTCTGTCCACATACTTGTGTATTAAATGCTAGGGGGTTTGCTGGCTTTTAGAAACAGGTGTTTAAAAAGAAAAAAAACAGTTAATAACAAGGGAGGCCACCTTTTTTGTATTCTTCTTAGATTGAGGTATAGCAGTCGTCATCCACTATGTCAAGCGCATTGTAATTGTTGAGCCAAACAATGTCTTTATTAGGAGATCTATGATTCTTGTGGAGTGTAACTTAGATTCCGTTGTGGAGTGTCTAGCAGTATTTTGGGTGTTAGTCATTTGCTGTGACTGCCAGTAGCAGAAAAACCCTGGGATTGCTGGTAGTCTCTCAATGAAAAGGAAGTACCGGATATCGATGGGTTCTCTGAAGCTTGAGCGGACACTCCATGCACCATGGACAGCAAGCTGGACCTCAGAAGCTGCAGAGGGACTCTTGTTTCATGTCTCCCTAAGCCACCAAGCTGACTGGTGATCTGAAAGAAAATGACAATGAAAAAGCAATATATGGTCTACATTACAATGATGAATGTATGTATGATTTGAAAATAGCAAAAAGACAAACCAGTATTGGCTTTAAGGTGAATTTGTTATCATTTGATATGTTCTCTGGTGGCCACATTTATAAACTATCTAAAGCCCAGAAAGGCTTGCTTTATACAACTCTTTGTATTTACACGCTACAGGTGTGGGTCGCAAGTGTTACTAGCCTATAAAAGACTGATGTGAAGACAAAAAAGAGAAATGTAGAAACTCTGAGGCCTTCTTTTTACAGAAGCAACATTAAATACAATTGTAATCTACTGTTTTTTGACAAGAGATGTGTTGATTCTTCATTATTGTTCTGAGTTTTCGTATTTCTGTTCTTTAATCATTTTTTCTGTGCTGACAATTTAAAGTGAGTGTGTTTAGATTTTTTCACATTCAGCTGTTTTTTCAACCACTTGAACACTATTTCATAACAGCCAAACCATATCATGAATTTATTGCAGTTGATAATATAGACTAGATGTAAGCAATCAAACAAGAGCTCTACATTACTGAAACAATACAGATGATCTAATTAATTGGGACTGCAGGAATGGGACATTTCTGACACATGCTAATTCTGTGTAAAATATATCTCATAATATATTCTGAGGTACAGGCAGTGAGCGTCTGAGCACAATAGTCCAATTGAGTATGTGATTCCCTCCAAACATCAAATCCCATTTAGGAAACACAGATTACATTAGCCCAAGAAAAAAATAACACACAAATCCAGACCATGTGCATATTGTGCTTACACTGTATGATATCAATAAAAAAGACTTGTACTGTACATAGAGTTACTGCTAACGTCATTAGCTTTCAATGAGGTGGTAGGTTTGTCTCTGCACGTTAGCTCTTGCACATAATGAGAATTTCAATGGCACTACAGCTGCGTGCATACTCAGTTTGTACTGATACAGTATTATGGCAGTTCTCGGTAGACTAAACAATATATATGGAATAGTCCTACATGCAGATCATATTTTGTACTGTGCTTTAATGCTTATAAATGTGTATGTTCAATTATTTACTCCCTGTACTGTAATCTAAGATACCCTGTATTGTTTCCTACTTTGTGAAATATATTTTTATAAATATTGCTGGAATGGGTGTGGTTTTCTTATGCAGATGTGATGTCCCACATTATAACTGTCAACAGGGTGCTCCAAAGGGCAATGTCAATCATTTATTGAGATACCATGAAGCTAAATTATGTCATGTAAATTGATAACAACAAGCACATACTAACTGAAAATCTAATGGGAATTCCTTGAAGGGAAACAATTTGAATATTGCACTTTATACATATATGCACATCTGGCAGTAACCTTTTCCCAAAATATAATTTGACCTGAAAAAGTTTTGTAAACATTGCAGTAAAGTTACTAACTAAATGAGACAAAAGTTTGTGTGTCATTTCTACTCACAAAGAAGTAGATCTATACAAACGTTAACATCCAGCACCATTTTAAATGTTAGCAATAAATTAAATTGCCATTGTCAGTTATTCGCTTCACACATGTTAATATGAGTTAAAGGGTACCTGCTCCAACTTCAGTGTCTAAGAGCATAGGGTTACTTTCACAACTTTAAATTGCCAGTTGCAGCTTTGTTAGGTTTATGCACCAAAATCACAAGGTTATGTTTAGGAAAATAAAAAATTACATGGTTGGATATATGCAACACAATCTATACATGGTTAAGTTTAATAAACTAAATTCTGCCTTCGAACATATAACTTGCATGCTGAGCATACAGACATTGGGATACTAATATTGCACTTAAATACATATCAAGATACCTCAGTAACTGCTCCTTAATTTCTACCATTCTTTATGAATCTGTTTCTTATGATTCCCTTATTAAAGCTTAATATGACTGTACATTTTTGGAGTATTCCTTTTCAAAAATGCATTTGGCAGTTTATTCCTTGGTCTGTGAAAGAAATTTGACTGAAAGTGGATACACAGTAAATTTTAACACTTCCCCAGAAAATAACTGCTGGAAATCCTTGAAAATCGCAGAAGAATATCAAACAACAATCGAAAAAGCAAGAAGCACAACTGGACCCATTGTCAAAACAACAGGATGGTTGTTCTCAATCTCTAAAAATGCTTCTGGTAGGGTTATGAGTCATCAAACAGTGTCATAAAGACAAAATCAAGCCGGTACCATTATATTTCCCAAACTGCTCTTCACTTAGTCACCTCGCATATTTTGGCCCTGCGCTCCTTCAATGCTATAAAAGTCAGTTCTGCTCTCTTTCCTGCTGCTGTGGAAAGCAAAAATGGACTTTAAACCCACTTGACTCACATTCTATTATTACAGCTTTAGACTGAACCTGCACCCCAAAACAGCAGCAAGATAGGGAGACACATCAACAGGGAGGGGAAAAAATGTCAAATGCTTATCATTTTCCCCTGCCAGCAGCTTTTCCTTTTCTTGGAAATGTCTCTGATCTTGAAGGCAACCTTTCATCCCTAAAAGTTGTTCAGGAAATATACTGTCTTAAGGATGTGCTTTATCAGTTTGACATTATGAAGTTGCGTATAATTCAACTTTTGGAAGGATATAGCCAACAGTGCTGTTCAAATAACTTGCAGAACTGGTCCTTATGTGGCCCTGTCACACTGATTGGAAGCAGCAGGCCTTTCAAACCTCTGTTACACAAATGGTTACAGAATAAATTACAACTGCTCATGTGATCTTATCAACCGCATAAGTATTAAAACAATTGGTATAATGTAGCTGTTTGACAACACTGCATATCAAGGAAAGTGTCATTGAATCCATATTTACAATCAATTTTTTAATTAATATTCATTCAGTATCAATAATGTCCGTCAATTTGTTTCTTTTAATTCAAAATTATATTATTCCTCCTGACATAAATTTTATTTCCTTTATTTTTTTCAAAAGGCTTTTTGATGAGAAATGTAAACTGAAGTGGAACATCAAAATTCAGTGACATTTTGCAATTCCCTCTGATTTCTAGTGGTGGATTGTTATAATCTTGAATTAAAAAAGTAGAGTTAAGTCACAAAATGTGTGAAATGACAAAACATAAAAAAAAGCAGTCGAAAGATGAAAGTAAATAATTAAAAAATCCTGATTGCAATGCCAAGCAAACATTTACATTCTACAATAAACTGATATTAATGCTATAGCTATAGCTATTGATGAAAAAAAAAAAAAAAAAGATTGTTTTTGGTACAATTACACATTAATTACAAATTTGGTACATCATTTTATTTACATTTTACAGGGCATCCCATATTTTTGTATTAAGGGTTGTACATATGGAACAAATGTTGCCATTTGATAACATCCATGCAATAGACTCGTATGGTGACAAAGAACCAGAGAAAACGGATGTTAATATATTTTGTATTCTTGCCATGAAACGTGTCATCATCCAGGATACGATATATCATTCTTAACTCTAAAATATAATTAGATTAATACAACCTAATCTGCTGTCTATCATTATCTATGTCTTATCAAAGAGAAAAATAAGACTTGGAGACCATTGTGGTTTAATCCTAATTTGTTATTCCCATCTCAGAGAGTTTGTACCAAGGGAGATAAAAGTTTTGCATGAGAAAGGCCTTCATTATATTAATTAGACTGGGATGTAAATTGTGGTGTTGTGTTACAGTAATACCCATCTCCCCCTATAATTTATTTTATTTTTTTATGAGCAAAGGAGATTAGATATAATGCAATTTCCCTTTCTTGCCTTTTTATTTGTATTTCCTCTTTTTTTTTTTATTTATTTATTTTTGAACATTGTCTCCTCTTTCTTTGTTAATCTTGTTGAAAGATTAGACTTCTGTTGAGCTTTATCTGATATTGAGGTTTCTCATAAATGACAAAAGCTTTTGATCGTATCAATAGCCGGCTGTGCCTCACTGAAGTCAAAGGCACAAAATCACATAAATCCACTTGCACATGTGTCTATATATAGAGCTTGTGTGACACACACACACACACACACACACACACACACACACACACACACACACACACACACGCACACGCACACGCACACACACACACATACTTTATTAGCTCACCTATATACACATTTCCATCATGTGTCTCCACGCAACTGCTGAGTGAATTCTCAGCAAA
>JAOWBC010000001.1:27258292-27275190 GCA_028566105.1 Hypoplectrus providencianus
ATACAAATAAATATATGATTCAAAGGTACCAGGGATCACGCTTGTACCCTTACAGGTTTAAAACACAGTATTGTTTCTTTCTGTAATTTAACTGAGGAAAGAAAGTTGAATTATGGTAAGAGAAACCGAGAGTGCCTTATTACACCTGATCTAATAACAAACTGTGCAGATGTATGTCAGGCACAGCTGCCTTAAGAAATCAATGGGCTCGGATCGCTAACAGTACAGATTCAACATGCATTCAGCTAACTGGGTCAATGCTGTGGCAATGAGTAACAGAGTCCTCATGTGAAGTAGTAGCTAAATAACTGATTCATTGGAGAGCAAAACTAATTTGCTATGTTACTCGTTACAACATAAAACTCATCTTTTGACTCTATTTTCTGTCTTTGTTTCATGTTAACAAAGCATTGAAGCTATATTATTGCATGGCTTAATGGGATATTGTTGGTGTTATTTGTAGGATCCGTGCTTTTCCTACTATGAAAAACAGAGGAGATAAAAAAGGTCCCTTGAGGAGACATTTAGGAGCTTTGCATGCATATAGAGAGCTTACAGTGTATATACACTTTCCACTACGATATATATAGAGTGACAAAAAACTATATGATTGAAATAATAGTTTATTTTTCTAATAACAAGAGTTTAGTTGGTAGCCTGGCCTGCGTGCAGCCCTGATAATAACACCATGATTAGGTTTGGATTAGGCCTTTCTCTTTTTGTCTCATGGCTCCTGGTTGATGACCTCTGACCCCTCCCAGCCACCGCTATGTCCTGTGTTGGCATTATCTCATATGCTGATGAAACCTGAGCAGGTTTCATTTGCTAAACATGGTATGGAGAAATAAAAAGCAGGTAAATCAACTTCACAAAGATTTTACCACAGAACCTATATATGCTTTGACAAAGTAACTGAGAAAACAGAAAAAAATATGAAAAAATAAGGGGAAAAAAAGTTTATGTTATGTATAATTAATTGCTAACATACAGAAAATACCTCACACTGCAACACAGGCAACGAATGCAGAAACCTCAGGGACTGAGAGACAACGGGAGCAACAGCAGTCTGATTTGTGACAAAGTGATCACCATTTTTAACAAGCTGCTGATGCTGCTGTTCCGGTTGCTCATTGTCCAAATGAAAAATGCAAGGATCGCCTCGCCGAGGTGCACATGTTGCATGTTGTAAGGAGTTTTGATGCAACTGATCTCAGTGAGCAGGAGGGAAAAGAACAGAAGAGGATTGGAAAAAAGCCACAGGAGGTCCCGCCCTTCCCTGCCGAGAATGTTATGAACTTGTCTGGGAGACGGAGATGAAGTCCCACGGCTAATACAATATTTATTATTCTCGTTGTACCAGCTGTAGACACAAACAATGTATAATGGATCAAATATCTTTGCTAAACAGCGCTCTCATAACCTTCACCTTGAGGGTGCACACTATCTGTTCCCTTTCAAGCACTTCCTTAATTGCATGTGCATGACATCAGGCAGCAGGTTAGGGAACAAAGGGGTCAAAGGTCTTGGTTATTTCTCTACTCTGAGAGTTCTCTTGTAAGTGTGTGTGTGTGTGTGCGTGCATGTCCGACAGCATGCACATCTCCTCTTCCAAACCCACTTTTGCCTGAAGTAAGTGCGCATCTTCAAAGGCATGGAGAACTTGTTTTGAACTACAAGCAGGTTTGCTTTCTCCCATCCTTTGTTCTGCTAATCATCCCATGGGCACGCACCGTCCATAACAAAGGATGGAACAACACGCCGTTATCTTGTGAGAAAACAGGAAAGTAGATATCCCCATTGTGCATAATTTAGCGCTGCTCCCATTTCTATTCACCAGTCGTCAGAGGGAATCAGCCCGTACATTTTGAACAAGGGAGAAAGAGAGACGGGGTTGGGGGGGTGGAGGGGGTGCAGAACATTCCTTTTTTTTCGTACATCTTTATTGTATAGCATGATAGATAAGCCAGTTTTGGTGGCATGTGTGCAGTGCCAAAGCCTCCAGCTTCATGTCATCATCAGTTACTAGAAACTGGAGCTGCCTGGTCTGAAGTTGAGATGCTACAAGATTTGAGGGGGCAAATACAAAAACGCATCAAATCATTTCATACTGTAGGAGCACATTTTGCTCCGCGAAATCCATGCAGATTCGTTAAGCATGTCGTGGTGTTTTTAGGAGGCTGGTGTGCTTCAGATAAGGTTGTTCGAACATCCTCACTTGTGTGTATGTGTGTGAGAGAGGAAGAGAAAGAGATTAAGAATGAAAAAAGGAGTCAGTAGCGTTGCAAGTGAAAGAGATTCAGACTTGGCTTACCTGTGGCAGATCGCCGACTTACTGGGAGGGTAGAGCAGCAACACTTAGCCAATAAGCCAGACACCACCTGCCTCACACACACACTGACACCAGCAGCGCCTCCCTCCTCAAACCCCCACACCAAGGACTGAGCTTTGAGCTATGCCAGGACTCCTGACTCTGAATAGACACCACTGAGCTTTTCAAGAAAAGTTTCAAACTTTTATGTTTTAACAATATATGCAGCACATACTGTATTAGGGAACACACTTCTATAACCTATACTTTACCTCCATACAGCCCAGACAGCAGTGATTTGGATCCATCCTTTTACACCTTGTGGCATTCGGCAAGCTGCAGAAGAAGCAGAGGATTCATGTTTTTTTTTTGTTTTTTTTTGGCAAAATTCAACCTTCTGATTGAAAAAAGGGGCACCCTCTTGAAGCCTGCAGATCTGAAGAGAATTCTTTATTTAGAGAGGGAAGCGGTGTCCATGCGCAGCCAGGCAGAGGAGACTCTGCTTGACCTCACGTTTGTAATGAAAGTGTTTTCTGTTGCTGTAACTTGAAATGCTGCTATTCAACCGAGCTTCAGTAACCTTGTGCAAAGTGAGCTCTAAGTGTTACAACACCCTCACTACCCTCCCAGCATATTTCTTTTCAGAAAAAATGAAACAGATGGGTGAAGAGCAAGCACTTGGTGTGTCCACTGTACACTGACTGACCACCTTTCAATGTAGCAGAGACCTCAGAGCTAATTAGTCATTAGATTCTACTTTTAGACTTCCTGCACTGGAAGGACAGGACATTTTGGTTTTGACATCCACCAAAAGCACATTCACAGCTTTTGCCTATGTTTTGGTTGGGCCTGAAGCTCAACCATGCAGTTCCCTATTGATATCTTTGGTGGCATGTCACTACATAGTCTTAACCATGCTGTTATCCTGTTATCCTCCTTAATTTGCACTTACAGCACCTTTCTTAACCCTGATCTTTTTTTTCCAAAGCTTAGGCAGAACTTAAGTTTTCTGAAATAACCAATTAAATCCATCTCATGGTCATGAGAGATGTCCCATTTTGCTCTTATGTGTCTTATGATTTCTCAATATTATTTTAGGTTACGGCAAAAAATGCAGGAAGTAAAGTAGTTGATGGTGCATTGGAGCATGATAGTGAAGTGATTTTTTTTATTTTAACACAGGATGCAAACCCAGTTCTCCTGGCTTAAAATCAAACTATATTAACATTCTCGAGGGGAGACCAATTTTCTCATGGTACAAGTAATCATGATTAATCACAATGTCCTGTTCTTTTGGATGTCAATAGAACTTTTGTACTTGTGATAGCAATGTGGGTTAGGACATAATGATAAAAGACATATGCTTTTGTTATGTACTGTGAACATACAGTCTCTTGTTATCTCTCTTGGCTGATTTGATTGTTTGCCTTAGATTTGTATTGTATTACTTCCTGATTCCTGGTGATGGGAGCTCATGACCTCAGGAGAGTTTATTTTCGCAGACAGAATGCTGTTTGACTCTGCTTTATTCACCAAGAATGCCACAACACATGTTAACCCAATGTTGAAAGCAGCCATTGAACAGAATGGTTACTCTAAACGTGTAAGATAACAAAACCATTCATAAGGACACGTTAAAGTTGTGTGTTACAAAGCTCCGTCCTGCTCTGAACTATTAGCATATTTATCTTAAGAGACTGCAACACCTCAAAATGTAATTAAAGGTAATAAATTAGGTAATACAAATGTATAAAATGTAAATAAAGACAGAATGCATATAATTCAGAGTGGTACAGTTTGAAGAAAAGGCATGAAAGCGAAGACGACATAATCAAACTTAGAATACCATTCATTTGTAATCCTGCCAAGCAGAGAACAAATAGTTCACATTTTTGAAAAGTAAAGATGGAACTAAATGGATATCTGTATCTTTTTTTGTGTTGTTTTTGACTATAGCAGTGCCAGTTTTGATACTTCAGCAGATTTTAGTTTCATCTTACTTTAAATGTCATTGCTGTTTGTGTGTGATTGCGGATGATTCATCTCTGTTCCACCTCCTTGATTGAATTTGAAACAAGCGAAGATAAAATGCAAATATCTACAACACAAAACCATTTTCCACAAATCTATGACAGAGTAGCTTCTGTTGTGGTAAATAATAGCAATTTGATGTTGAAAATGGACACACTGTGAGAGACACTTTCAGTTTGAGTCGGTGGACTCACAAGCAGCAGGGAAACAACAAAGTCCGCAGCTGAAACTCGCCTTTGGTAGAATATCAATTTGATACCTCACTTTCAATTGAACTCTCAATGTCAAGGCACTGCCGTTTTGGGTTGTAAATAGTGACAGGATTCTAATAAACAATCTGCCACGCTTCACCCCGTGTTAATAACCAACTTTCATCTAGTGTCAATCTTAATACAAAACTCCAATTATCCAAGTCTTTACTGGAGTGGAAAGGCTTCTCCATCCATGCTGGATGAGCTGAACAACACCAATCCACATTCACACTGAGCTAAAATCATTTAACTGCTCTCTACTTGCTCCACTGCTCCATCCCCATTCCTATAATGGCAGCCCCATGCAAGGCTACATTATTTTTATGTGTTATATATTGCCGTCATATTGTTAAAGTGCTTAATCTAATCTGCTTCATGCTGATTTCTGAACTGCTTGTTTTTGGAAACTCCATTCAAAATGTGACGATGTGCAAAAAATTGTTTTTGACAGTCGAAGTCCAAACGTGTCGACTTCCCTCATCCATGGAAGATGGTGTCTTCTTGCCTCAGGATTGATCAGTTGGCACTTGACAAATTTGTTTTGGCAGTGGGACAGTTGGACTGAGGAAGGGTTTGTGTGTGTGTCTTAATCCCATCTTTTCTAACATATATCTAGAGATGCAGTGTTAGGGTTTGGGTTCGTGCAAAGTGCTACTGTGGTCTGATACCCACTCATTTCCACATAAAGATAATAAATAAGTTTGTAATACTGTTCCTAGATGGGCCCTCGTGCAAAACAGAAAAAAAACAAACCCAACCATGATACAAGAACCTCAAAGGCATTTGGTGCTACTGAGCTAGACCCTTTTTGGATCTTTACAGAGTTAGTGAGTGTCAGCCCACTGTTTAGCTGTTAACTGTTTGGGGATACATAATCTGCTAATGTGCATTTTAACAAGGCCTTCAACCTCCAAAATCCACATGCGTCATTTATTCATACCTTCAAATTCAACCCACAGAAGCAACATTGCGTGCAGATCTCCACAATATTATGCATACATGTAATGTTACAGTTTTAGAACAACAGGGTAAAAGATATTACTCTTGGTTAAAGTAGGTCTGTGCAAGGATGTGACATATTTCCACACGACATAGAATTGGTTAGCTTTAAAGTGTGCTATGTGATTCTGGTAATAAGACTATATACAGTATGTAACTTTAAGAGTTGTATATATCTCTTGTAGTTATGTAATGTGACGAATATAATTTCACTTACAAATTAACCCAAAGTACTTTATAAAAAAAATAAAAAATAAAATGTAATAACAAAGACCAACTTTGCCTTTGGTTTTGCAAAGGGACACAAACAGTTCTGGGTCAAAGTCCTTTTCCCAGTCACCCACCTACTCCCCTTATCTGGACTTTGTCCTGTTAATGAAAACATTGATTGTGAAAGTGGACTCTTCAGGAGAGTAGCCTGTAGCTCCATTCATGATGATGGAAATTAAATTTCAGCCATAGACACAGCCTGGGATGCACAAATAGTATCAATTATATGACTACAATAATTACTTCTTTCCTTTTGTTGAGGGAGAGTCTACCTTTAGAACCTTAGGATAGAAATTATGAACTCTATTTCACGATGTGGAAAGAGCTGCTCTGAAGATGTCAAGATGCATACTTACCCATGCTGTAAAAGTAGCCTCTCATTGGATGGAGTGAGCAATCAGAATAATCTCAAGGTTCCTCTAGTTTTCCACCTCAGCCTTATGGCAGGCAACAAAGATTACAATGAACAAGCAAGGCTCAGTGAGCTTCAATGCCACAGGAGGCTTTCCAGCCATTGGTATCATGAGGAGACAAAAGGGTTTCTCCATAAAAGGACATTATGTGAATAGCTGTGAATAAAATGGCCTCTGAGAAATGCCTGAGAGACAGATGATTGGTTTGCCATGATTTTTAAAGAATTTCTGTAAATGGCAAAGTGTCTTGTTTTGCAGACGCATCCTTTTTCAGATGATAACCAAATGTAATAAATGGATGGAAAAATGGAAAGCAGGAAGGTGGGTTCAAATAAACCTTTTATTTTTGTTTTTGCTTTGCTGATGTGCGACCTTGCAGATTATTCTAAAAGAGAGAGAAAGAGAGACAGAGTTGGGAAAATAAAGAAACCTCCTCCATTGTCCCAAGTGTAGGAGTGTAAGGCTCTGGGCTGTTTTCTGGCTTCCTGCCGTTGCCATTGCAATGGCACAGCTGCCACCTGAGATATTCCACACATGACATTTATCCAGGGGAGGGCATTGACAGATGTTTCAAAGCAGCTTTGTGGCACAGCCAAGAAAGGCCCCTCGTCACATTAGATAAGGCAGGGGACGATCATTTTAACCTGCGTGCGGTGCTGCCATGTTGAAAAGTACATAGGACCAGCCAGTGCAGGCTCTCCTTGCCTACAGCAAAGCGCCTCACGGCACGCAACACCCTGAGATGGAAGAAAAAGAACAAACTGCTTGATAAATGCTCATTGCCACAAGCATTCATGTGTTTACATGAACAGGTTGGCTGGAGCTGTCCAACTAACGTGTGTGTTACAGGCTGTCAGGCTGCACTCTCTGAGGTGTAGATGGGTAGTATAAGCCTGATGATGCATGTTCTCCTTGCTGTGTTTACAGTGTGCTCACTCAGTGTGTGTTGTATGTAGCATCCTCTGTGGTTAGGAGCACAATGAAAACCAAACTCAAAAGCACAAAAGCCACAGGAAAGCTTACAGCTAATATATATACATATATATGTGTGTATATAAATTTAGTCATTTTAGCACATTTCTTTGTGGTAAACTAACTCAAACACGACCTGAACTTCTCATTCAGCCATGCAGGTATGACTTAAATTAGTTGCATGACACATTATGATTAACACCAAATATTTCCTGTATTTTGGACTCTTGGACTGCAATATGTCAGAGAAGCTAATAAGCAGCCAGACCAGCCATTATCAATGATTGACATGGGGCAACATGTTAATTTTCTCATCCACAAATATTTCCAGCACTACCATTACACTACTATACAGCCAATCTCTGCTCCAATACCAACACCACCCAAGTTATGCTAAACTAAGAAGGTCACTAGTATTAAATCCCATTGTTTTCCTTGGGAGCATTTAGCCTAACTTTAGAGCATTACTTTACACCATCCACAGTATTGTCCCTGGATAGAGGAACTTCAAGTTACTATTTAAAGAAGGTGCATATCATAGGGTACAGGGTATTTCCTGACAATGCCAATATTTGTTTTCCTAAATTCTTTGAATGGTGAATTGCAGATTTATTTCAACAATCTGCTCTGCATTACCAAATATAATTGGACTTATTATTAAAAAAATGAGATTCACCTTGGGACCACTTGGGAATCCAGACCCTGAGATTGAAACTCTTGTGACTCTTTCCTGCACTACCATTTCTTACTGGGGAAGGTTAAATGCATTAGCATACCACGTTACAGTCACAGTTTATATGCCTTTCTGTCTAACACGAAGCACCCTACAGTCTAATTTAACAGATAGACTGATTTGGTGTATGAGTGTGACCTCACAAGCTGGCTGCTTTTCTGGCAGTTGAGTTGTGGGTGGTGTAGGAGGTTGTTGGAGGTGTGTCAAGTAAAACTAATCAATCTTGTCTTTATTTCCTGGCAATGCCTCTGTCTGCCCCACAGTCATGCTCCAACCAAGCGGCACAGAAGAGCCAACAACTATCCAGCGGTGCTCCGAACTGCTCCCCAGGCACAGTCAACCAGGCGAATGTTGGGTGCTGATCAAGAGGCAAAGTCAAGGCTCATCACGAGTTGCACTTCAGTGTTTACCAACAGCCCCGCCTGACCTTTACAGGCAACTGTCTCTATTGATCACATGCATGTGTCCTGTCGCGCTGTTTTGTTCGGTGGTGTTCGGTATGCCAGCTCGTATTCTCCTCCCAGACGGGGCTGCTGTGCCTGCATGTGTGGGGGAATGGTGAGGCGCTGGCAAAGCCAAAGGTCACAATGACATTACTGATGTTTCAAAATGTTCAACAGCAAAGGTGTTGAGCGGAATCCAAAATCTGAACGATCTTTCCGCATTTCTGTTGCATACTCTCCAAAACTCTCTTCAGAAAGGAGGGTCGTGCTGTTTTACTCATTTAGCACAATATGTGTTGTACTTTCAGATATTAATGTATATGACACTGGGCTATGCACAAAGGGTTAAAATAAATGAATGAATTGTGAAACATGCTAAGCATTATCACCCCAATCTTATGTTACTCCCTACTGCCTTGGGCTTTATAACATTAGAAAGCTTAAAGTGCAATTTTGGTGGTAATATCAACAATTACCAACTTGAAAAGTTGTTAATTAAAGCTATGGTTAACATTATCAAAAAGCAATACTGGGTTGGGTTCAGAAAGCAAACTTAATTAAGCATAAAAAAGCCATCAAGGTTTGAGTTATATAACTACTTTTATACATTATGTAGTGACATGCATATGAATGGGTCAGTTGTAATAAGCTGAGCCTCCTGTCTCATGATGACATGGGTTATGTATGGATCATAGTTCATTAATTTTATAGGTTAAAATATGAGTTGCACATGAGCCTGAACTGCCAAATGATATTAATGGCTGAATTAAGTTCTGTCTATTTGTGGTTATAGCACTTAGCAAGTTTGTTCCTTCTTAAGCATTCAGATCTTACAAAATTACAGGAAATGACCATGCTTGTTTTCACGCCAAAGCATGTGCCCACAGCAACGGAAGCAATTCCACTGTGAAGTCAGTGGGGATCCTTTTAGTGCTGGGTGCAGGTATTCACTAGTTAAACAACGTTACACAGAAATGTTGTAGTTCTGGTTGTTCTATATGCACAGTGAAGTATACCCAGACATGAGTTCACTTTTATGATTAACACAGTGAAGTTTTAGTGACTTTTTTTCAAAAGTATGTAAGAAATTAAAGAACAAATAATGTTAATTTAATTCCATTTCACTCCACTTGGCCATCGCAAGGATTGGAGTAGAATTTACAATTCATGCTTTTGGCCTGAAAATGTAGTTTCTGACCAGAAAACAAGACACACACACACAGACACACAAACACGAATACCTTATCAACCTGTAAATATCTCCAGACAGAACAAACAAGACCTTGATTTGTCTCTTTGTTTGAAATAGAGTGCTGTGCAATATTGATCAATCAGGTTTAACAAAAAGAGGAGTCAAGACAGCTTATACATATTCACCAGCCAAACACCCCCGTACAGCAACCTCCTCTCCTGTCTCAAAGTGTTTTTCTTTGAGCCACACAGCCGTAGATTGTTATGCATAGAGTGACACGACCTGCAGGCGTTGCTCAGATTCTTATCGTCATGCTCTCATCTGATGGGAATGCATGCTCTGACAAAGGCTGGTCCTCCTAGATTCTGCTCATATCTGCTTTTTAACAATTCCATCAGTGCCGGATAAGCCGGCTGGCAATAAAGACGAAATGGCAATACATAGAGGGATCTAGGCAGCATCTGCTCACAGGAATGACCGATAGCGCAGTGCTGTTTGAATCATCAAAAAGTGGTTGAAAAAATGATGAGGGAGAGATAATGCAGGCCACCCTAACATAGGCACAGGTAGGGAAATGTCAACGCTACGGCTCAATCACATCAGACGGAGATCAGATGTGCATTCCTTCTGATGTATTTTTTCACTTTCATATTATACATAGGTTCCAATGACACCCTATAGTGTGATGTATAAAGGAACATATTGTGCTCATTTTCAGGCTCATTCTTGAATTTTGGGTTCCTACGAGGAAAAGATTAAATGCTTTAAATAAAGCATATATATATATATATATATATATATATATTTATACCTGTATTCACACTCTGTTGGGAACACTGCTTAATGCCCGTCTCTTTAAGACCCCTCCCCTCTAAAAAAAGGCCAAGTTGGCTCTGATTAGTCAGTGTTTCCCATTCTTCTAGTGAATATGGGAAAAGAGGAGCCATGTAATCTTTAAAGTTTAACCTTGTGCTTAAACCGATAAATGTAGATTTGATATATTGTTGATACGTAGCTAAGATACAGTAATTAGCCTATGACTGACATTCAATGCTCCAGTCTTTACACAAAATAACTACCACAACTACTGATGTTCCAAAGAACATTTACTAGCATCTACAGCCCCTACCAACTATACTGTTTTCTCCTTTTTTTCTCCTTTCTTCTGACCACAACCATCTGTCTAGCTATGATCCAGCCACCCTTTAAGCCATGCATCACTGTTAATTGCCCCATTGCAAACTGAAGTTAAATTATTTTAAAACGGTTCGTTCAGATGGTTCAAAAGGAATTACCAGCAAATCCCCAGTAAGCACCTGCATTACAACAGCGAAGGCAGTAGCAACAATAGCCGTGTATTGATGAGGATTCCAGCTGATTGATTGGCGGTCATGGAGGTAAACTGACTGTAATAGCAATTTATTGTTAACCTTGACCAACATCATCACTCACTGATACTCCCATTTCAATTTACAGGGTTGGTGTAGAGCCAGGGCCTTGTCTCAAACCAGGTCCTCGTTTTTCAAACCGTCTCTCAACCTGATCAACTAAAGCATGAATCATATATTTTATTTTATTTGTTAAACTGCAATGCGATTGATACAGACTAGTTAGCAGGCAAGGGTTAGTGGGCTAGTGTTAGCAGGCTAGGGTTAGAGGGCTAGTGTTAGCAGGCTAGGGTTAGTGGGCTAGTGTTAGAAGGCTAGGGTTATTGGGCTAGTGTTAGCAGGCTAGGAATAGTGGGCTAGTGTTAGCAGGCTAGGGTTATTGGGCGAGTGTTAGCAGGCTAGGGTAAGTGGGCTAGTGTTACCAGGCTATGGTTAGTGGGCTAGTGTTAGCAGGCTAGGGTTAGTAGGCTAGGATTCGTGGGCTAGTGTTAGCAGGCTAGGGTAAATGGGCTAGTGTTAGCAGGCTAGGGTTAGTGGGCTAGTGTTAGCCTGCAGCAAAGACTAACATTCGCATCTTACATTCAGTGTTAAAAACAACGTAATCACTTATCACTCCGTAGCATTCATGACATGCAACAAAAATGTGTTGCAACATTCGGTCAACTCGCAACCAACATTTGCAGAGAGGTGATGTGGTCCGCAGTTGTTGTCATAATGCTTGCTGAGAGAAAAGAGATATAAACAGTAAAATTATGACGTGGCTCTTGAGAAAGTGTGAAGCCGAACAGGTTCTGAAATGTTTTGTTAGATGAGCCAACTTCCAGCCAGCACCAGTCCAGCAAAAATAACAAGGTTGTGTTAGTTGAGAAGGGGTATAAGTGACTCAGTAACAAACTTTTGTGTTAATGGGTCTCACCGCCAAACAAAATAAAAGATACCTATTCTTCCCCTTCAGGTAAGCAAAACATAATCTAAAATATATATATATAATCCAGTAGTTACCACCTTAGAAATGTGAAAGGGCGTGTCAGCAAACAGATGCTTGGAGCAAAATTCGCTTGATTCTTGTTTCTGGCCCATGCAGGGCAGCGGGTTCTCGATATATGTATTTATATTTATTTATATAGTTATGTTTTATTAAAAATAAAAAATAAAAAAAAATTTCCCAAAAAACAGCATCCACTAAACCAACCACCACCACCGTTTGCTCTGTTCTTTTCTTTTCTTTCCTAGATGCTAGAACATCATAGTATAACTTGCCTTTATTTACTTGTGTTTGTCCCAAATCACTGTTTTGTTCTGGTGAAACATTAAGAAAGGTTCTCTGTTTTTGTTTTTCTAGTTTTATTGATTTTAATGTTTTCTGCAAAGAAACAGTTTCAGATGTAACCACTGGACTCTGAGCCAAATTCTCCTGTCGACTTGCTGATGTAACCTGCCTGTGTTATACGCTGCAGCTGTATGTGTGTGCTTTCATGTGTACCTGCAGTCTTTTGAATGTGCTGGTTCTCTGTTATGGCTTGTCCAACAGTAACCAGTGCTATTTTGAAGATTTTGACTTTTCCAGCGGCAAACTCTTAGCGCCCGGCCACTCAATGCCCGACACACACGAGCCACATCCTGAGTGACAGGCTGCTCCCTGCAGAGCTGGGGAGGGTAATTGGCATTCAGGATCATCTGGATGATAGGGAGGGTGGCGAATTTCGTGAGACGCCGCTCCCTGCCTTTTATGCCGCGCTACAAAGTTCCCCAACCCGCACCCCATTTGCACAGAGAGAGAGAGAGAGAGAGATTGAGCGAGGGAGAGAGAGAGAGAGTCTACTTTGCATGCAGTGTGTTGGCAGAAGCATCCCCGAGGGAGACATTGTCGGTGAGGGGGAAACAGCTTTCTATGCATGAGGAGAAATCTCCTTCAGGTTTGTGTTGCAGCTACCGACCCCCCCCCACACCCACACCCACCCCCGCCATCCTCATCACCGTCCCTCCCCAGCTTCCTCCACTCCACCCCGCCCCGAAACCCCCACGCCCATGTCTGAAGGGATTTATGACCTGTCACCCTGGCAGCTCACGGGGACGGGAGGGTGGAGAGGAGGAAAGAGGGAAAGGTAATAGTGGTGATGGTGTAAGGAGGGCGGGTGGGGAGAGAGAGGGAGGGGGCGCTCTTCACGTCAGTGCGGCGAGCCCGATGTATCAATCTGTCCAGGGATTTTGTCCATTCAACCGCACGGCAGTGAGAAGAATTAACGAGAGAATGTGTGTGTGTGTGTGTGTGTGTGTGTGTGTGTGTGTGTGTGTGTGTGTGTGTAGGGGCTGAGGTTATTGTGATAGCTTCCGCACCTAAGCTGTCTCCCAAAACAGATCTTTCATTTCACACGAAGAAACCAACAACGAATTGACAGGAACACGCTGCCCCCATCAACATGTCATTTGCCTTGCTGTCAAGTGGCATGTGGTATTTAAAGAAAAAAAAAAAGATAACAGAAGTGGCATTCAAACAAAAAGCTGTGATTCGGTTTTGTTTAGAAGGCAGTGCGAAGTGACATGTGACTACAGTGTGCTGCATTGTATATTTCTCTGTGGACATTTGATGGAGGGCATTAACCTGTAGATTTCTGCCAGCTCCCATAAATTACTCGGCTGTACCTGTGCCCCTGAGGTAGATCATTAGTGTGCTTGATAGGTATAATAACGTGGCCCAGTGCGTTGCCATTCCTGGGCTGTATAGTCATGACTAAAGAGCTCTCTGAGCAAAGAGAATTGAATTATGCCTTCTGTCAAACAGTTACCGTGAATTTAATGCATACTGAGTCGAGAATCGATAATTTGTCAAAAGCTGCTGATGCATTATTGTCAACTCTGCCAAAATGAAATTATATGGGGTTATTGATCAGAGGAGGCACAGCAGATTCATCTGAAGATTGCAAACACAATTCAGGAATCGTCATTAAATTGCACCAAACGTGTCAGAATTTAAATCCTTCTGAATTCTTTTGGATTTACTCTTGAGACACTCCTGAGCCTGACTGTGCAGAAGAGTTTAATGACATAGTGCTGGCTCGTCACACCCTGAGAATATGTAATAATAATAATAATAATAATAATAATAATAATAATAATAATAATAATAATAATAATACATCGTGTACACACAAGGAATTTGACTTGGTACTGTTGGTGCATAGTAATAATAAATAAATAAATAAATATATAAATAGAATAAAATAAAATAATGCACTGCAACAGTCAAGAATAATTCATAAGAGTGAGAAAAAAGAATAATAACAAATTACACATTTCTACATTCCAGAAAAAGCTGTGATTTATAATTAATGCTGGGTTCATTTTGATGAAGCAATAATACTTGAAATTATATTTCCTGATTTGTTAACTGTATACAGTGCTGCTGCTAAGCCTTCCAGTCACTTGTTTTGTTGCAGTGTGCAGTGGGGTTCTGCAGCAGAAGTCCTCCTGCAGCCCCAAAAGGATATCCAAGGATATTTCAATTGAGACTTGCGAATTAAACCTAAGATGCTTGTTGTATAAAAAAAAAAAACTTCTAACCACTACACCACCATGTGGCCCTGATACAATAACTGTAGAATATGGTTTTATTCTCTGAAGCTTTTAGACCAATCAGCCTCCAGACAAAGAATGTTTACCTGCTGATGGATCTCTGCACTGGACTGAACCTCAGAACTGATGGAGTAATGGTCAAGATATTCAGACTTTTTTCGGACACCCCTTATAATTGTCAAGCTGCAGAAAAACAAACAAAGAAAAAAACAAACAAGAAACAATCAGTGCCACAATTTCCATCATGCAGCTCTTTCAGAGTTTGGAAATCTCCACCAGAGCCATTAAAAATACACAACTGTTTGAGTCCTTCTGATCATTAGGAGTAAACTGCTGAACTGAACATTCAAAATCTTTAACAATTGATGGAAAATGTCCTTGATATATTCACATAGAATGTTAAACCAATACTAACTGTGTTTGAGCCAAAATAATAAGCCTGAATATAACATGTTATTGATTGTATTTTGTCATGGTAGAGTTACTGATTTTATGAATAAATATTTGTTTATAGATACACTATATTCTTGAAATGCTCTTTAAAAAAAGGAGAAAAAAAAACTGCATACCTCTTTGTAATTGTGGATCTTTTGTTCACCTGCTTGGAAAATATTTCAGCCAGGCATTTCAATGCTGTCGTTATTTGAGGACTTTATCAAACTTTGTCCAAGAATTTTTTTTTTTTCATATCATATGGTAACATATGTTTGGAAGAGTTTATATTGTACTCTCTTATGATATCAGTATAATATTTAAGGGCTGTCAGTCCCTACGTCCTGTCCAGAGGCACTCCAGATAACGGTGAAGGGATTCCAGCTGTCTGTCATACTGCAGGTGTGACAGCTGATCTGAGTAAGCAAAATAGTATTAACACATCCATATTTGAATCAACTAGCAAATGGGTGATTATTATGGCCAGGTAATTACCATAAATCCACAAAAAATAGGAAATTGATGAAATTGCATTGCAACTTTTATTATTTGATCAATTTTTATCAAACTTGAAAACCCTGTACCTCCACTCTATGTAGATTTTTTTTTAAAAAAGGATAGAATTCATTTTTTATTTCTTGATCTTCATTGGCTCAATTGGTGATGGATTTTAAATTGTTGGTTCAAAATGCCTTGCTTATTTTAACAGCTAAACAACCTTTGGATGTAAGACAGTCAATTGCCAGGAAAATGTTATATATTTACGTTGGAGCAATAAAACATGGAGTAGGACAAAAGGGTTTTTATAGGGGAGGAAGACATAGGGGAGGGAGATTTGACTCAGGTTGGAGTGGTGGAGAACGTGAAGAATTTTTCAAACAGATGAATTTTCAGCCTGAGAAGAGCAGGAGGTACCTCTGCTGTCCTGACTGGAGTGGGAAGGTCATTCCAGTGCTTCAAAGCCAGGAGGGAAAGGGGTTGAAAATGGAGCAATGACCAAATAGCTGCAGGGAAGGGGGAGCTAAGCGGGCGGTCATAGCAAAGCGCAGAGCTGGTGTGGAGGGCCGTGGCCTCGAGGTACAGTGCAGGGGAGCGGCTCCTTCTGCAGCCTTGTGCAGCAGCAGCAGCAGCATGGCTTCACATCCAATATCAGCAGCCAAGAGGTGGCGAGCAGAGAGGGTGCAGAAGGCGGCTGACACAAGGGAATTTTGTGAGGTTGAAGAAAACGTGGGCTGAAGTATTGTGAACAAGCTAAAGGGGTGAGAAGACCCTAGCCAAAACCAATTTCTCATTCAGAGCAGCTTACAATGGGGTTTCTAACAGCTCAGGCTCACGCAATTTTGTGAAACAGAGCTTCATGAGACGGGGCTGCTTTGTTGTTGTGAAATTCTAAAATGCCATGCTTTGGACGAGAATTAGAGATTATGTTCCCACACCATGAATTGTATCGTGAGGCAATTATGTTATGCTGCAGATTAGGCAACCAAAACAAGTTGTCCTAACCAAAAATAATAGCATTAGCTGTTTGGTTTAATCAGAAATATATTTTTTTTCGTTTGTGTATTAAGAAAAAAGTGGCACCAGTGGTTAAAAGGGTTTAAAGAGGTAAATAATGTATTCATGAATGCTTTACAATGACTAATATGCCATTAAAAATATTGCTTCTGTGTTATTTGTACTATATATGGTCTCACATATGATGTTTACTTAGTAAGAATACTACATATTTGATCTGTGGTGTATACACCATATTCATATGCCTCCAGCTGTTTATTCTGTATACGCTGTTTTACTGTAAGCACTTTCACCTGGACTTTATACCTATGTTAGTACAACCTATAATATATCTCTAACGCTGACTGAGCGAGAAAGTGAAAATAAACCCAAAAGCAA
>JAOWBC010000001.1:27280484-27290930 GCA_028566105.1 Hypoplectrus providencianus
AACAGACATGTCATCTAACACCATCACCATCTTTTGATCAACCCCACTCACCTAATAACGGGTGCTTGAATTAGGAGTTAGACTGAGCCATCCACCTCCCCACCCACCTGCTTGGTAGCTGATCCATGTCTTTACTCCTTCAGTTGACAGAAGAACATAGCAGGAGAGCTACGAATTCCTGTCAATTTCCCTTTGTATGATATCATGCAAACCATTCATGAAAGCGAAGCGCAGAGAAAAGGCAGATTGTTTTTTATTCAATGTTACAGCATGAGCTTTTCACGTTAATGAAATGATGAGCCTCGCCCACAGAAGGCAGAAAAAGGCAAACACGTAGTCAGGAAAACATGCTCAAACACACATCTTGCTTGAGGCAAGAGTTTTCCGAGCTTCTCGCGTCTTATGTGGAAACCTACCTAATGCAACGCAGTAATTGAACATAGAACTCTAGGCCTATAACCTTATACACTATAGGATTCATTTAAAAGTTACCAATGTAAGTGCGCACACATACATTATAAATAATTTAAAATAAGGCTATGTTTACTGGCAGGAAGAAACACTTGTTCCCCTGAAAACTGCATATCTCGCCCCAAGCTTTTCTTTACAGTGTGACTGCTTAGTGTTGGGGTTGAGGGAGCAATGGCTCATTTGAATTTGATTCAAACATGTTGGTGAACATGTGTTTGACAGCAGTGGGCTGGATATCATTTGGTTAGGAAGGAAAAACTATATTTCTTAAGTTGCATCACAGCATGTTTTATATATTATTTATGCAATGATGGTTTCAAACAGCCGTTCTCTTTTTACTAAACTGTGATTTAATGGGGGGGGGTACAAGGTTTGATAATTAGATTGAGGATTTTCTCGGAATAGTTCAACATTTTGGGAAATAAACTCATACAAATAACATAAGAAATAAGTCTGTCCAGTGGATAGCTCGGTGATTAAATTGGTTGATAATTTCTCAAAAACGGAAGAGGGAGTAACTGTATTTATACTCTCAATAGGTGGAATTAAAACTGGAATTGGCCGTCGCCTAATAAGAAGTGAATGGAAACTCATTATAAATTGATATTTTCAGCCTAGAATCAATAGGTGTTAATCACAAGATGCTATATTTATTATTTCAGTTATTGATTTTTGATCTCTAAAGTAAGAAAACAGTGATGGAACACATGTACCCAATAATAGTATGCCTCATTTGAAATATGAATAGACACAATTTACTTGTCTGATACTTGTAAGAAATACATAATCTAAAATAGATTCTCCTTAATCCAGGTACTCAGATTAACCCTGCTTCCTTAATCTCAGTTTTAATTGTTTTGTAGTTCTTTTTCCCTGACTGTGACGCCTTAATATGCAGACTGTGAGAGTTTGAAAGGGAGTTTGACAGTAGCTTTTAATTTCCGTTAATACATTGATATTAAATTGGAATTTATAACTTAACAATGATTTGGAAGCCAATCATGCTCCAATACCAACTTCGCGTGTGTGCATGTAATGAGGCCTCATGCAATAAAAATAGACTTTTCAGAGTCCAGTAGTAAACCATTTGCAATCAGATACTTTTGCATATTCATGGTGCTTGAGTCCAGAACGGCTACGCATGGAGACACATTTCCAATGCAGCTAAATGTCAGACTATTCTTTAAGTATCAAACAAATATCTTCAAATGTGAGAAACAGTTTGATGCTTTAAATTAATCCATCCTCATGACATTTACTTGTTCTACCGACGGCATCCCCTCAGGGTCCCATCGATGGCTAATATGCACAAAGCACTTTGATAATCACTGCACTTCATCAATACTTGCAAACCTTTATGCCGTCTCAGCAAGAAAGATCCATAAGCTGTGATCCAGCCGCTTTACAGCTGAGTGAAAGAGCCAGTGTGTAGCTTTCAGACTGAATCTGACATCCAATATCAGACATCTATACAAGTGCCTTTTGAACATTGCACTTTGATGCACCAGTGGTTGGCTTCCTCACCTGTTATTTGCCTCTGTCCGCTGCATAAAATCCAAGATAACTTCAGTGGTTAGCTTTTAAAGTTCACATTAAGGTCTATATAAGGTCATTTCTGCTCTTAAAGTAATCTATATGTCAGCTCAGCCCATGATTTCTGTTTCTGTAAGGGGTTTGCCTTCCTGTCCAGCTGAGGGGATGAAAAACCAAAGTTCATTTAATTTTATTTTTCATTATTAACTCACAATTCAATGGTGATTGATGGGGTGAGCCGTACAGAGACCTTCATGGGAGCTGTTTCCTGTGTGCATGAATCCTTTCCCGTCACCCATTACATCTCATTGTGCCGCATGTTTCAAGGTCCCTGACCGCTGAATGATGTCATCTCTGGCTCCGGTGAAACGGACAGCCCAAAGTCAGCCAAGCACGCCGCCACATCTGCTTTAATCCAGCCCGCCAATCCAGCATGCCACAATTATTCCTAATGTTTTACTTATTTACATAATGAAGGGGTTAATTATGCTCATGAGACGCCCCAATGGTCTTGTCTTGAGTGTCGGGGACACAGCTGTAGGTCTGCGAGCTAAATCATGCGCTAAATGTGTCACCTAGAATTAGACCCATTTGGCCTAGGCGTACGGTGGGCTGTTTGCAGAGCGAGGGGCCCAGGCAGCGGCTTGGCTGTGGTCAAGTCTGAGGGGAGGGGGTGGGAGGATATCAGTCATTACCCACTGGCCCGGACAAGACACAGCAAGTCAAGCAGAGCTCCCACTGTGTCTTGAAGATCAGTTGGACAATAAAATTTTATGCACCCATGAACACCGGGGGTGTATTTCATTTTAAGTGCAGCATCAGAGGTGTATCATGTTCATTTTTTTTCCTTTTTACGGGAAACATTTGTACCTGTCAGAAGCACACAAAGAGCTGCATGGACAGAACTGCCAGCCTTAAAAAAGTCAATATTTTGATCATCACTCATTTCTACGGTTAATTCAGCTCTACCTCAGGATTTATTGCGTAAGCACAGAAAAAAAGAACTGCAGACACAGTTGGCTGACTTTAAGGAAAGTTCATCACAAACGCTTGTGTAAATAACATGTTTGTGTTGTGAAAGTTCAAAAGATCAAGACATGTTACACAATGAATTAGCTAATTGGTTCGTGCTTTTGTTGACTTTTAGCTGTCAAAAGATAAGATAAAGCTGAGATAATACTTTATTTTTCGGATGGGTCTGAGATTTGTTTTGCATCCATTATGTTGCTCCATTGAGACTTAACACAAACCCACAACATTAATTGTCCATAGTCCATAGAAAAAACACATAAACACGTAGAAGACATTAACGTAGAAATCCCGTCGGCGTCTCCTGACCTAGAAAATGATCCAGCGTTGAGCATGTGGACTGACTGATACTCATAAGTGTGTTTCAGTTTTATCTTGTTAAACTGGGGTCCTCTGAATCTGCTCTGTGATGGCAACAGTTAAAGCAGTTCAGATGAAGAACAGACGGAGAATTTGGCTGCTCGCCCCAAAGGATCCGAGGCAGCAGAGACAAAGGCTACATGTTCTTTGCAGGCTAACAGGTGATTTATCCAAACTCCCAAGTTCTTATAGGAGGAAACCAGCGTAATTGTTTCATTGTGGATTAGAAAAGGGGCTCTGTATAAGTCAGGTAGTGACACAAACACAATCCCTTCTGTTTTCTTTGCATTCATATAAAGAGCATTATGCTCACTCTGTTCAGTTTCTCTAGCATATCTGCCACTGTTTCTTGTTTTGATGAGAGGGCTTTTATTTTGAAGGCAGCTTTGTGAGACCATCACCTAATGTAGAAAAAGCATTCAAAACATAAGATAGCAACAAAAAGCTCTTGAAACACAGCCTTGTTCAGGATTTCAATGAAAAAGCTACCAAAATCCAATGAAGTTTACAGAATACAGTGATGAAACGATCGAACGGCTCCTCTCAGTTCTCGTCCTGCTTGTTTTGAAGGTTTGTGCTCCATTCATTCTCTTGGGATTGTCTCACTTGGTTAGGTTTCCATTCTTGTGTGTTATTTAACCCCCTATCTTTGGCATCATTTAAACATTTTTCAGGAAATAAGGAAAATAACTTGATCAATTGTGCTTCATCAGCCCTTATTACACAATTTTCCAGGAAGCACGCACTGCCACTATGGAGTCTCACTTCCTGCTTTAACAAATGCTATGTGAGAATGTGCATGAATCTATAGATGTAATCTGGCTCAACAGGCACCAGTAACATATCTAGCATATCTGTTGTTTGAGTCTTTATACAAAGCTCTTACGTGTCCCAAAATACTACAGCATGTTTGCTTACTTGCACATTAAGATGAAAAAATGTATACAATTCTCATGATAAACAATAGAGACGACAGTAAGTGACTACATGGTGAAAGGTTAAGGTTCCATTCCGTGTGTGGAGATAAAACTGTCTCAATTAAATATATGTTTCTGACTGATGCAGTCTCCCAGTGCTTCCCTTCTACCTTAACTACCAAAAATCTTAAGAATAATATGTTTGCACACAAAACGCAAATCATGAATTGCATTCACCTAACCATTTCTGATTGGCTGGAATGGTGACAAACAAACACTCATTTTCAATATTAGCGCACAGAGCCCAGATGTTGTGGGAGACAGACAAACACAGGTAAAAAGGTTTGGAGCTCACAGAGGAGGAGGAATAGGAGAGGGCCAGCAAGGAAGAAGAGCAAGTGTAGCAAGTATGTTGCTGGGGAAAAAAATAAAAATGATATTCCATAATATTATTGTGAGAGTGATTATAATTTCTTGACAAAATGTAAGTAATGTGCTTGCAAATCTTCGGTCCTTAAAGTGTCCCATTGCTCGTTTAGGACAAATTAACGACATATATTTAAATGTTCAAATGTTCATGTCTGAGTCAATCAAAAATAAATAAATAAATAAATAAATAAAAGAATGAAGGAAAGAGGCAATTTGTCATTGTTCAATAAATAAGGGGAATGTATTTGTTTGTTTTGGCAGAAGTACATATATGGCATTAATTATATTTTTTTTTAAAAATTAATGAAAAGAATAAATACAGTGACATCTAAAAAAAACAAACAAACAAAAAAACACCACTATTCACTATAAGGCTCTAATTGAATGCATCTCATTTGCATGAGTGATGAGCCAAAGTTTAGCATTTTATTTTTATTTTCCAGCTGAGCAGACTCGTACTAAGAATCAAATACAGGGAACGAATGTTGTGATTTAACATCTAGTAAGCTTTGGGCAATGTCTCCCGGTTTTCATTTGATTTTAATCAGCCTGGGATTTTCCTCTGTTTGAGTGTTGGCATGGAACAACAGTGTTAAATGTTCTGTTCCTGGTTGCGTTGCAAGCTGGTAAGCGCATATTTATCCAGCTCAAAAGTAGGCTATACCTGGAAGCATCCGCTGATTAATATGTCATCAACTTGTATCTTGTATGCACATAAATCTCCTGATATTTTTTAAGCATCAAATGTGATATAGAATGAAAACAGCAACACAATCTAAGGCCTTTACTCTCGTGAGTTTGGATCTAAAACGGCAAAGAATCTTCACTTAATATCTGGCACTTCCTCTCCTTTGCCAACATGAAAGGGTTTTTCCCCCGTCGTCCAAGATGTTAGAAAATAGCAGAATTATGTTTGTGACTAATTAAAGGAAATTGAATTGAATGAAGTTATTTCTCCTAGGATATAGCTTAAGCATTTGTCTGATGACAAACAGCAGAGAAATCCTCTGACACCGTGAAGGATCACAGGGGGAGAAATTAATTCACTGCTTTGGTGAAATCAAAGCGCTAAATAGCTGCATGGTATTGTCATAAAAGTGTTAAGAGTTTATTGCGTTTACATTTATTGTTAACAATTTCCCATTCTGCAAGCGAAATAATGATGTGATGACAAACAGAGACACAAATGTCCCTACAGGAAGACACAAATAAAAAATATTCTGCTTTAGTCTTTCCTCTCCATCTTGATGCCTTGATTTTTTTTTTTTTTTTGTCTGAGTTATCCCTGTTTGTATGGGCTATTAATTTATCTTCTTTGCAGAGGTCATTAGTGACAGTAATCAGGTGTAATTCTGCCATGTGTGTCATTTTCTGAGTAAAAATAACACTGCGTATAACGAACCACTTTAGCACTACACCAGAAAGTCCAGCTCACTTTCCAGTTTAATATGTTGTTGTCGACTGTGCTGAATGCAGCGCTGATATCTAATAATACCAGTAATCAATTCCATTCATCCATTCTGTGTAACTGTACTGTGTAATGATTCAGTAATTTGATGGTTTAATCAGTTTTTTTTCCTGTCTTATGTTATTTCTAACAGTCCAGTCTCCAGTGCGGTAAGCTGCTGTGCCTCAAAGCATGGAGAACTGTTCGTATTGATGGACAATGATTTAGTCTGTAAGGAGAGTAAAATCTTGCTAAATAATGAGATGAACAGAGATCGCACGAATCCGGAAAATTTTAATTATACAGCCCAAAATTGTAAATTAGAAAATTTGTATCAATGGGTTTTTAAAGTCTGTGCGGCATACAAGGGCCTTCATAATTACTTCAATAAGTGTCAGGGAAAATAAAAGTGCAAGAAATCTCTCTTCCAGGACAGAGTATAAAAATGTAATCCAATACAGGAGCTTTGCAATTAATACTACCTTTGTAATTCAAAGCTTAGGGATGTTTGCTGCAGGGTTACTGATATTTATCAATTACTGAGAAACTCTGTTGGCATTCGGCGTATTCAAATCTCTCAGGTTGTTTAACATTTTCTATCCTGTTTCATTTTATCTGAGGAAAATCTTATGTTCACTAGAAGCAAATGGAAATTATTTGATTTCACACCACCAGCAGCACCTAAAAATGTTTTGAGCTGATAGGACTGAATGTATTTCTTTCTTTCTTTCTTTCCTTTTTTTTTTTTTTTCGCAGCCCATAACAGTCTCATTTGTCCAGCCTAAGTGTAATGATAAACAAGTATTTCTGTATTGTTAGACTTTATAAAGATTTTTATCTTTTCTTTTCTTTTCAATTCCATATGCAGCTGAACACATAAAGTATATAAAAAATTTAAGACATTGGTATCAGTGTCTTGCATACCCAGCATGCATCAGGGCATCAGAATAATGGACATATGAATCATTTTGTGTCCCTGCTGTCTTTGTGGTATTTTTGTTTAATAGTGTTCCACAGAGTTTCCACTTCCCCACGCTTGTTATTGGGACTGAATGTGGTTAGACCGCTAGCCATGTTTTGTGCAAGATTAGTGACACTCTCCCCAATGTGAGCACTGGCTTTGTATGAAGTGTAAATTATTTAATTATGCAGGACCAGAACGTAAAAAATCCTCTGCTGTCCCTGTCGGCTTGTGGCAGGTCACAGATGCCGAATGATGAGAATGCCAGAGTTTGTGGGCACAACACAATGTAAAAGGGGCGGATTGAAGCTGTCAGAGGATCAGGGACATTTTTATCAGCCACCCTGGAGGGTACTTTGTCATCTTTTCTTCTTTTGCAGAACCCTAGAGAACAGTTCATCACGTTTTCTCTAATGGAGGGGTGCCTGCCGGATACTTAATCATGGTTTCTCCACTGTATGAGCACGCTAGAGGCTTATCGTGGCTTATCTACAATGGGGGCATCCTGAGCGGTACTTCTGCAGCATTTTTTTTTTCTTTTTTTTGACAATAAGGGGCCCAAAGGGTGTTGGTTACCCACCTTCCCCTTCAAGTGAGGGAAAATACAAAAATATAGACTTTAGAAATTCAGTTTCAGTTTGACAAATGGAATGATGTTGATGCATCTTGATGAAAGTGTTATGTGCTAAGTCCAGGAGACACAATGCACAAATGACCATGAGGCTACAGAATTTTTGTCTCCACCAAATCCCGAATATCTAAATACTTTCTTTTATGTGAAAACATGAAAGAAAGACTAAATGAAACAGTGGAGTTACAAGGTCCTCCCATGACAACAGCAGTGATAAATATTTAATACGGTCAATCAATACTAAGCATGTGGTGCATAATAATGTATTGTTGTACTCCCAGACTTAAGCTCATGCTTTTCTTTTGAAATCAGATAAAATCCTGCAGCTGAGCCCAATAACCTCGTTTCTGTTGGTACCTCGAGGAGTTTTTGTAAAGTCACAAAAAGCTCTGCCACCTTCATACAAGAGTCAGTGTCCGGGCCACAGAGGCCGAGACAACCTGGGTTTAAATTAAGATAAAGTATCACAACTGAGCCTGGTGTTCTAGTTATAACTTCCCCAGAGGTCAGAGGTCACACCTGGGCCATTCTTTCTCTGCTGCGGCTCTGTGTCACTTTCTCCACTGAGGTCGGTCCCACAAGGGCTCTGTGTCAACACCAGACCTGGGTTTGCATCAAACGGTCACCCTGATCAGCCATTTTTTTTTTTTTAGCTCTACAACATTTGGCTCTGTTTTTCTCTGCAGTGGCAAATGATCCAGTTAAGATGTCAGTTCATCCAGCAGGATGATGCATTGTTAAGGTGGTGGAATCATTGAAATGCTTTGGTGGAAACAGGCACGTTATTTCATCGAATGTAGGATGTGACAGTTTTTCGGGTTGCTCATCAAACACAGTCCGCCTTCTCAATATTCAGATGATGTTTCCAAATGACACACGCTGACACACTTTTCAAGCTATCCAGGACTTGTCATTCTTCTTCCTATTCTTTTACAAAGACACCTTTTGTGTCTGAGAGGAAATTTGATAAAAGAATTAATAGAACAAAATGTGGGAATAAAAATAGCTAAACAAGGTCTGAAGCAGTTGCAACAATAAGTCAGAGACACAAGGAAAAGAGGCGGGGACATCCAGCCCTCAAAATTAGCGCTGTCTTCATAACCAAAACTGTATTTTCTACATGATTTAGAGGTTAAAACAAACATAAAACTCTGATTGAGGTGTTGTGTGGCTTTGTACAGCAATAACTATATTGAAACTACTGCTGAAAAATGAGATGCTGCAAGCCTTTTCACTGAAGGTATGTGTCTCTGACAGTACTAAAGAGAGCCAAGAAACACCCATCAGTGTTTAGAATCCCTTCACAGATGAAACCTGGACCGTGTTATCAGTCAGTAGGAGGCCTTGTTGCTCCAAAGCCTCTGCGACGTGAAGGATCTCTGCGCTTACTGTCATGGATATAGAGCATTGTTTCTTAAAACGGGAAAAATCCATCTTAGACATCCTGTGTCTGTGTCAGCCTGGCCGTGAGCACAGACGCGACCTATAAAGATGCATACATTATCTGTGAAGGGAATGGATGAGGCTTTCTCAAGTGAGTCGCTGTTGAAAAGAAGAGCACGCTGCATGTCCTTCTCTGTCAATGGTCCCCGCAGCAACACCTCACGACTGCACTCTTTCTCTGCTCCGGCAAGCCCCGCTGAGAGTGAGCTCTTGCATATGCATGGGAGTCAATATGTTCGAACCTTCCCCCTTGGTGGGTCATCCAGAGTCTAATCTGCAAAAGGATGTTATGGCAGGCAAGGGGAATCCAATTGTATATTACAAAGTCACAGACGATTGACCGGCAGCCAGCTAGACACTGAGGCCAGAGAACAGAGGATCGCTTCTTTTACTGGCTTCCATCATTCTGTCCACACTGGCCATTGGAGCGGAAGATGTCTCCTCGCTCAGCCCGGTGTAGATGGCGTTCTCCTAAAAGCAGGTGGGAGATATTCATGGCCTCTCCGCAGACAAACACAGAGATTGCTTTGCAGGGCAAAGAGGTCAGCTGGTGAGGAACTGAGTGGCAAAGCCAACATTCAGTAGTTTGCACTCAGAAGCTATCTCTTGTCCTAGATACACATAACTGTGTCAACAGGACGGTGCCATCAGGACAGCAAGATGAGAATTAGTATATTTAAATCATCTGAAACTACATGACGACTGACATTTATGTCATTTGTATAACTGAAACTGCCAAATTCTTTTCTTCTGGCTATAAATAATTTTGTGACTACCACATTCATATTTAAGAGTAAGTGATTATAGCTATATACGTCTCTGTCACCTACATTTATCAGCCAAGGGTTTTTATATGTTATTAATCAGGAGCAGGGTGCATTATTTGGCACCACTGGGGTTCAGAAGCTCTTTGGTTTCAGAGTTACCATGGTGGCAAGGGTAACTAGTGTGTCTATTTAAATTCTTATTTAACTTGTACATTTCCCCTGAGGTGTTAGAATTACAGTTCAGGGGTTTGGTTAAGATTTGGTAAGATATTTACAGTACCAACATGTTTCATCCCCCATAGGGAAAGAAAACCAGGTATGTTGAAGGTGAAAAAGAGACAATGCATTGGTCTGAACTTTCCTCTGCCCGATTGGGCTGTACCCTTCATCGACTTTGACTCTTCTATTTTCATGAGGGGAAGGAGGACAGAAAACAGACTTAAGAAACATTGATTGCT
>JAOWBC010000001.1:27320254-27349462 GCA_028566105.1 Hypoplectrus providencianus
GATTGATTGATTGATTGATTGATTGATTGATTGATTGATTGATTGATTGATTGATTGATTGATTGATTGATTGATTTTCCAAGGCCCACTGTGGCAAGCGAGTTGAATCTGCATGTTATAATAGATAATCCAAAACTGGGAGCAGTCTTTTATTAAAAGTCAAAACTTACAGAATGAGTGGTTCATTTGATTTACAGCTGTCTTTAGAAAAACGCTCCCCTAAAAATGGAGTCTTATTTGATCCATGAGACATGTCCAGGGGGGACTGAACTTTGGGCAGGTAATCATACAACTCTGTGGGATCTTGATGCTACTTGTGCCAAAAGTAGACAGAAAGTGCTCTACAGCTGTGACCTGTTTACAACACTGATTCAACCGAAACAGTTGGATGTTCTCAATAATAAAGACCCACTGCATTGATCTGCAAATCCTCTCTGAACTACATTTAACAAAATCTAGTACAAAGAAAAGAAATTACTTTTCTTTAAATATAGACACATATTCTGAATTTGTGACATTCTGCTTGGGTTTATGCTTTACACAGCGGCCCAACTATTTCCTTAATGGGGGTTGTAAATGTTATCACTCATATCCACCCTTACCAGCAGTAGCTAATTTCTTATAATTAGCACATCTGTGTTTTGTAAATCTTTCATCTTAACTGTTTAAGGGGAGGTTTATTCACTGCACATATCAGTCAGTCTGTCTGCTATTTATTTGACCAATGGTTAGTCTGATGTGGTAGAGAGAGGGAGGGAGCGAGGGAGCGAGGTGCTGGCAGTGGGCAGCTGGAGGCACGTACACTCGTTAGCCCTGCTCGCTCTCCCTTTCAAATGGGGCCTTAATGATTTATAGATGTTTGCTTTAAAAAGTCATTGGCATTAATCCCATGGCTCATTAACCATTTAATTAAAATTAAATTCTGTGTTAGGACTAAAGCAGATTGAGAGTATTTCCTCCTGGTGGGAGGCTGTTGAATCACCTCATTTTCGGAAACACTTCATGTGAGGGGGATGTGTACAACACACAGCTGACATGTAGCAACAAGCGCTAGCAAAGTCAAAAGGACTGGCCGTACAGATTGATCTCAGCTCAGATTTAGGTTACCGTATATTCTTTATATTTTTAGCCTGTTATGACTTTATATGGCTTTTTGACTGGAATTAGAATAAAAAAAAGCAATAAGCACCACCACACTGGATATGTTTTGAAATGAGTTACAAAATAGTTTATCCTCATCATTAGCATTGTAGGTGCAAATAAGCTTCAAGTGGACAGCTGGCGAGTCATGACCTGGATATAGAATAGTGTGTCTTTCACCTGCTGGGAATTTGTTGTATAAACATGAGTGTGAACTGTGACACCACACGCACAATCATACTGGCTCATATTTCTTTTTCCAAGGCCTGAATATCTAATTCCAAAAACCTCTCCCTATGTAGTTTCCCAGTGTTTCAGACTGCAGCTGTATAGCAGCACTGTGCAACACTGTTATATAACAACACACCTGTCTTATCAGTTGAAATCATAATCGTCGAATCCCCGCTCGCTGAGGTTTTAGATTTGCCCAAAATAATTTCTGCTGACAGTGTGGTCACCAGTGGAAAAGTTCTCAGCTCACATAAGGTGACGAATTTAACGGGCATAAAGTGTACTGACCTAAAGCGTATCCAAGAGGGCATGAGAGTAGGCAGTTCACTTGCAAACTTATATAATCGTTTGACATTTTGGAAAATATGCTTATTCACTGTCTTGGCGAGTAGGATGAGAAAAGTTACCCCCAGCAGCTGGTTAGCACAGTTTAGCCCACTGAAAGCATTTACATTACATCTTCCTTTTTTTTTTCCAAGGGCCTCATTTTCAACCAGCAAAAAACTGACTGATTAAAAGGTACATATTATGCACACTGTCAGGTTCATGTGTGTTTTGGATTCCTACTGAAACATTTTTATATAGATGTATATTTAAAAACACTTTATCTCTGAAACACTTCATATGTGAAATACTCTGTTTCAAAGACCTGCCTTTTAAAGCACCCCTTCAAAATAAGCCGGTTCTGTTCTGATGGGTCAGTGTTTCTGGGGGATGTCTTGTTTTTTGTTTTTTTGTTGCATCTCCTCACTCTGCACCATCATTGCAGCCTAGATTATCTGGAAGGGCACTGTATCACATTTATTTATTGATTTTAACAACACACACACACACACACACACACACACACACACACACACACACATAAAACCAGATATTAAGAATAAGTTTTCTCTATTAAATATCCCTCAAAACATATTTTTCTCGTCTTACCCACCCACACATCCATTAACACTAAGGACACTTTACAAAAAAAATCTGATGCAATTTGTAATGAAAATGCATTGCTTTTATATATCTACCCTGAGATGTAGATAACATTTGACAAAATGTTCTGCTTCTAGCAGCAGAAAGGTCCAAAAGGCCACCACAGTAGCATCAAACTGCATTATATATATCTAAACTGCATGATGTATAATGCAGTTTATCTGTAGTGGCCCTTTAGACCTATATAGGCTCTTGGATAATTCTAACGTCTTTAATTGTGCTGTTATCTAATATAGACGGTGTGAATTTTTCTGTGGTTTGAGCTCATCTAAAAAAAAAAGAAAAAGAAAGAATTGTTTGATAATAACAAAAGAAACATTTTAACACATTTAATATGTTAACTACTGAGCTTTAGCCGACTAAGTAATCTTAATAGAATAATAAAATGAGAACTTTTCATTTCAGATCTTAACAAGTAATAATGCCATGCAATAAAAAGTAATGTTTATAGAACAATAACCTTGGATTTATTGTTATGTCTGAGTCATCTCTTTTAGTTTCTCCTACCACCGACAGAAACACAGCAACAAGTCATATCCGAGAGCTTTACTGCAATGGTGATACAGTATAATTAAGAGGCAACACTCCATCACTGGCCCTGGATCTGTGTAGTACCTTAAATTGCTTTCTAAATGGGTCTATGTTACCCAATATGTGGTTTTCTCTGCGTGTTTCAACAAAGTGAAATGAACTTGGTGGGAGGATGGAAGTAAAAAAGCAAAGATTGATCGCTGTGCTCATTGGAGTAATTCAACCCCAGTCATTTTCCTCTGCAGGTTTTTATAGCATTTAAAATAGCAACGCCGTAATGGCCACCCCCACCCTGCACACACACACACACACAGACGTGCGCACACAGAAGTACACATGTGCAAGCACTTTGCAGGACAAGATGTGGTCTAAAAGTGCTGGGAAATGAAAGAGGGTCGAAGGGATTAATTCATGTCTCCAGAAATACTCCTTTGTAAGTGTATTTGTTTGCCACCTATGTAAGCTGAGAAATGCCGGTCCATTTTGGTTATCTGATCATCTCCTCCACATATCCACTCATTTAGAGAAAAGAGGACTTTTTGTTGCATGCTGTAGTGTATGTCACATGTATGGTGAGGCTGACCTTCTCACTGCCTTTGATCTGCCTCACATTAAGCCCTTATCACACCACGGTCACCACGGTTATATTGTTCAGAGACTGATTCACAGGATACTTATTCAACCTATAAACTAAGTCATCCAAGATTTAGCAGGCAGCAGCCATGGAGGAGGGCTTGGAAACATCACATGACTTTATGGCCGCTCTGTCCTCTTTTTTACGCTGTTTAAGTGCAAAATAGCTAACCCTAACCCTAACCCAACCACTAAGAAATAGTTAATTATACGTGCTTTGTAAGATGCCATTTAAAAAGCAGGACTCTGGTGATTTAGTTTTGCACTTCTATATAGTTGGGCAACTTACTTAAAGTAACTTTAGGTCTCAAGTATTGAAGCGCCCAAAACACTGCATCCTACATTTCCCAAATGAGTAGTCTACCAGGCCAAGCCAAAATAACACTAATTATTACACTGACATTATGGTTGTTTTTCAACTTGAATGCTCCCTCCAGAGCCACAGAAAACACTCTACGATTCACATTAAACCGCTTTTTTTTTTTTTTTTTTCCGTTTCTGCTTTCATATACATATCTGCTTTGTATATTACATGGCTTGTGTTCAAATTAGAAGCCATGAGGGAGAGCAGTTTTTTTTTCATATATTTGGTTACATAATGGTGCCTCATAATTTCACATTGTTTTGTGGAAATGCTGTTTGTTTTCCAGCTGCATATATGAACTTTTTTTTTTAAAAACACTCAATTGAATCGTTTCAGGCTAATCATGATCAGTTTCATCACTGTTTTGTCACATTTGCCACAGACGTTATACAATAACGTGCATTAGTTTTTTCTACAAACCTCTCTTTTATCTGTAGTAACCTAAAAACATGAACATCTTTTTCTGCTCATTGGCATTTGGCTAAACAACCAAACAAACACCAACTATTACAAGTGCACAGACATGGACACTTTACAAGCTTGTTAGCCATTTAGCTGCTCAGAATAATAAACAGCTTGAAAACAGAACATGTCATTTGGAGGTTTTGGATGCTTTCACAATCAAACCAAGACACACCTCCTGCTCAACTCCTTTTATTTTCTTAAATAAAATCTCTACTTTTTATTGTTTTGGAACAACAATTTAATGACTAAATGTGATCTCCGACGAATTTGAAACAACTGTTTCAACCAAATTAATATAATAAGAATTCATTTTCTATCATTCTATTCTGTTTTTTATTCTAATTATTATTGTTCACAAATATATTCACACTTCACTTTTAGGTATTTCAATTAAAAGGCAAAATTTTAAATAAGCAAAAAAGGGTTTAAAAAAAACATTGAATTTCTTTTATCCTTTTATTAAAAGAGAAAAATCCTGATTTTATTTTTTTTCTCTCTTTACCATTGTCTTTAACTGGGTAGATTAGAAGCCACAGCCGAAGCGCTGGCAGCCGTGAGGAAGACACGCTGCCCTGTTTTCATCCTCGCTGGACCAATCATGTGCTATTTGCGAGTTCTAAATATTTGCCTTTGTTTGACATGAAGGTAAAGCTTCTGAATAATGTAGATGAAAGACACATTAGCATAAGGAAATGAGTAACGTGGCTGCGGGTTAACGCTGTGGTTGCAGGTGTGTGTGTGTGTGTGATGTAACACATTGCCTCGATGGATGTTGATGTATGCAAATGCGGCTCCAAAAGTAAACCCTGGAAAATGGCCGCCTCACCTCGTTGTTTGGGCAGACGGAAACAGAGCTGCCGGTGGGTTATGACTTTTCCCACTAATGTCTTTGCTAAAGTCTGGCTTGCGGCCAGTGGGAAGAGGCAAACTGGCAGACGGCACCACATCAATATCCCAACTAGCCACCAGAGCCCGACTCAAACGATCGGGGACTTTAAAGGTAGCAGCTGGTGAGTTGATATGGGGCTTCCCGCGTTCTGCCGAGGGGCTTTAGATTCATTTAAATGATAGAGATTACTTTTAAGCGCTACACACATTAATTGATGTTGAGAGCTGGGAGATATGGAAGCTCGAGGATATAGGCTACCAGAGATGAACATGAATGGCTTTATCTGGTCCCTTTGTTTTCTGTGACTAAACAGACACATATTATGTCCACTCACACACACAAAGAAACATCTCAAGGACATTTTGTTCCACCTATCTGCTGTGGATAAACGTAGATCCTCAAGAAGTGCTCCAGTGTTTGTTATACTTTCAAAGAGATGATATTATTTTCTCAGCTCTTCATCTCTGGGGCGTCTGAAAGACCTTTTTTGACACAGTGTGCTCTGATAAAAGTATCAACACAGTGCATGACCCAACCCTCCCCTTTGTATTGTGCTTTTGGTAAACCTCCCTCCTCCCCCACCTCTTTCCTTTCACTGTCTGCCTCTCGCAGCCCTCATTGTAATTCTTTCCCCCACTTGGTTTCCATCTTTCCTCACTTAGTGGCCCAAGAGGTGCTGCTAGCTCCCTGAGGAGCCTTCTGGCGCACGGTCAGAGGCCCTTTGAGCTGCCAAGTCAACTGAGGCCGTTGGTCCCCCTACTGTGTGTTCCTGCACGGAGGCTGCTGGGATGCTGGCACAGGCCCATTGATTTACTGCCTTTGGCTAGGACACTCTCCAAGGAGCTCCCATTCTGGCTTGGATATCATTTATTTGGGACACATTTGGCAATGCAGGCATCTTGGCCCTCTTTGAAATGCATCGTCCAGAGACAAAATAAATGAACGGTATCAAAGACATGTCAACCATGATGCTTTTTTCATGAAGGATGGGAGGAAGGGACGGCACACTAAAGCAATTGTGTCCCGCCGCAGCACAGCACCCTGCTCAGAACAGACAAAGCACCAAGGCACAACAAAGCCTGACATGAATAAGACTGTTCCAGCCGTGACTGCATATGTAATGTGCATGTCAAAGTCATCCGATAGAGTTATGTCTGACATTTCATAATTTGTCGACCGCCACTTTATGAACATGTATTTTTATTTTGCCTCTGATCAGACAGATTTGAAAAGCACCACATTCTGTCAAAAAATAAGTGGTGAGACGTGGCTGTGTGACAGTGCAATGTTTGTTACTTCACACTTTGTCTACTGGGCACCGAACGACAGCCCAGGCATCCTGAGATGTCTTTCTGTTCCACTGTTTTCTAGGTGAAATTTCTGTGTTGATACTTATAGACAGGGGAGAAGTGAAAGCTGTAGTTGAGTGGCAGCATTTTGTTTTGCATTTGTCTCCAAACAGATGCATAGCTGTCATTCAAGGTCCCATTGAAGATTGCTATCAAATGTAATCGCTTCAAAGCTTATTCCCATGGATGCCCGCTTACAGATACAGCTTTTTCAGGTGTCTGTCAAAAAGATGTTGCAGAGGGGCATGCAGCAAAAGCTTCAAATATATGAATTTAAATATAGAAGGGGCACAGACATTATGATTCACATCAGGCACTCCTAAAGCAACACAATACATGTGGTGTCATTGTGTTTGCAGCCCATGCTCCATCATTAAAGATTATTCATTTGTTTTTTGGCAAGGCAGTACAGAATGTTCCCTGCTTAAAATATATCAGATTTTAGCTGGTAAAATGTTTAAATGTCAATTCTTTTCGATCATGTACACCCCTGATTTCAAACAAATTGCCGCATTATTGCAATAACTCCTGAACATACTGAACCAGTGAAGCTGTGCTCATCGGTGTATAAATGTGTTCCCGATCGTGGCAGGTGGCGCAGGTTATAGGGTAGCCTCGGCCACCAGTATGATTGTGTGAGTGAATGTGTAAATGAGCGCCGTCTGGAGAGTGAAAGTGCTTTGAGTGGTCAGAAAGATTAGGAAAGCGCTATATATGTGCAGTCCATTTACAATATACCAACACCCCCTTTCCAACCCCCCACCCCACCCCGAGAAACACCTGTAGTTGTTGTAATATGGTATTTTCCTGAAAATATTTGAATTTTGGGGAATTCACCATCCACCGTGGCCGAGCACAATAGATAAATCATGAATCTATTCACAATTTGCAGTGAGTCAAGGTTGTATACATGCAGCAGTTGTTTGTACACCTAGCTTAATCATGCAGTCGTTCTCTTCTCAGCTCTCATCAGAGGGGTATGGCTGGGCATTTTAAATTTTGCTCTGCAAATTGTCTCTGAGAAATCAATTAAATGCGACCCCCGTGTTCGCCTCTGTAATATTTGGAATCAATCAGCTCATGGCTTAGTATGGATTTGCAATAGTACACCCTTCAGTCCTCTTAAGAGCAATCACGGCCTTTCAATCACACTCCTTAGTCACCTCGGGCTACAAACGTCTGCTCGGAGATGTTGCCATTTAAAAACCATCACGTTATTCTTTCCTTTGCAGGGAGAGAACATTGTTTTAAGAGCATGAACAGCATATGAAAAGATTGTTGACACAAGTGTGAGAATGAAATATCTGATAAGTGAGGAAGGTGACATGGCTTTTTTTTTCTAAGTCTATAACAGAAATGTTGAAAAGCAGTGTGCTGCCTGAAAGTAAGGGCATTACCTTGCTCCTCTTCTCTTTTTTCCACAAGTGATACCATGATTGATATTATTTTTTCCACAATAAATCGGCAAGGTTGGACAGGTAAAGAGAAGAGCTGCAATCTACTGCTTGTATGTCTGCACATTTCTCTTAAACAGGTAAATGGCTATAAATAAATATATTTTCCTTCTCCTTTGAGCCTGGTACAGCTTGTTTTTGTATGCATCACACACTGAAAAAGCATTCGCGCCTCCTGCAGAATTACTATCGATCCTCTGTGTTAGAAAGAATTATTTCTATTTCCTGCTGGTATCAAACATATGTGGTCTAAGTATCACAAACATAAGACATAAAGAGATTGCATGAAACGCTTAATTTGATCAAATCAAACCATAACAAACTATACAAACCTTCATGATTGAAGCTGTATAAAACACTTGAAAGCAACAAAACGGAAAAAAAAAGCCACACAGTGTTTCTGAACACCAAAACATGCTGATGACTTGTAGGAATCATTTTTATCACATTTAACACATTAATTTAGTGTGTTAGCCAGCACAACACACAGTGCAGCTGAGGCTGATGGGAATTTAATATAATTTTTTGGCAGCTATCCTGGTGATTTCAGGTCTTGTGTGTTACTTTTCATGTATTACCAACTGTGCCAAGTGTTTTCTAAGCAAACTTTCAATGCTCCATCTATTTCTGATAGAATGAAATACTTCTAAAAGTATGAAAAGCTGTCCAAGAGGAAATGCATAGGTACTGAATCATTTCTTACATGAATTCACTAAACACAGGAGTGGTGTCCACACAGACAGAGGTTTCTGCTGCTGCTCTGCTGACTACCGGCCCTGTCTTTCTACTCTGAGTTTGATTATGGCTGTCAATTACAGAAAGACTCATTCCACTTCATTACAAATGTTATTTACTTTTTGACTAAATATTGTAAGAAGAGATAAATGATATGTTCTTTCAATGTCTGTCACATATTCTATAGATATAGACATTGCTGCTGGTATAATGTTATTATGGCTCTTAAAAGAGCATTTTCCCTGCCACCTTTTACTGAGAACAGCAACATAACAGAATAAAATATGAGATACTCAAAATATCAAGATATGTAATGGAGCTGTGCTGCTCTCCAGGGCTGTGTGGCCTGTGTACAGATCCACTGGTCTCCATGGATATCAGTACCAAAGTCCATGTAATCCTGGTTGAGATATTTTAGCCTGGACTTAACTGGTGGATGGAATTTTTATCATATTTGTAAATCATATTGAGTATCACTTCAAATAAGATCATGACGGTAATCCAAAGGGTTCAACAACACCACCCACTTTATTTTGGTTGTGAAATTTTCAGGGGTGCTTGTCAAGAGCTTAAAAACCTCAGTGGCAGCGCAAGGACGTTTTGTTTTTGAGAAGAGACCTACTTTTTAGGTTTGAGGCATGATTTATTGTTACTTTACAATAGCATGTCCTCTAAATGAGAGTGCGTGTGTGTGGTGGCACTGGGGACATGCATATGTATAGGTAGACAGGGCAAACCCTAGGGGTGGACTATGGTAAACAAGTCATCTCCGGCTCAGAGCAACTCTTCACCTCCAGAGGACACAGGCAGCTGTGGCACTAACGGAAGCGTCCATGCCAAGACGTCTGAGGCTCCAGTCAAAGATGACATGTCGACGCTTCACACCACATATCATTGTCACATAACGTGTCCCTGCTGGTGACAGGCTGATGACCACAGTTACCCTGCAACCCTTAAGTTAGCTCAGCCCAGCGGACCGGGCTGCTCCGGTGGTCATAACACTGGACAGCGAGGTGTGTGTTTTTAAGTGGAGTCACTGCTACTCTCTTCTGACATATGCTGTGGTTGATTTACTGTGAAAACTTATGAAACAAGCTCAGCTACATGGGTTACATCAGCTCCTGATATTGCATGAGAAGGTGAACACGGGTGAAAAATAAAGATTGTTGTTTGTGGAGAGTGTACAGCTTTAAAACTGCTGCACTGCACATAGATACATTCAAGCCATAATAAACTGTAACTGAGATATTTCCTGATAATATAAGATGCTCAATATGCCATTACAACCTTAAAGTTAACATTCTACAATTATAACTGATGGCCAAATGAAGTTTCCTTAACAGTCTTCTTCATTTTTCTGAGCCCACTAGATGGCGCTCTGTTCAACAAGAGTTTAAATTACCATTTCCTATGCCTAGTGGAGTCAACAAAAACAGTTAATGGTTTTATAAAGCTTCATTTCACTAACAAATATCTGCCTATGAAATTAAACCACTGAATCCAGCATTAAATCCAGTACAAAGAAAAACATGATTTATCATATATAACCAGGTTAGCTGACCCATGTACCGCCTTTCCTTGCTGCCTGGATCATCCAGGACACATTAACACATTGGAAAAAACGGCAAGGCACCACCAGCTGCTGGCTGTTACTTCACATTTATGCAACAGACAAGAGAATGGTATTTATCTTTTCTTTTAACTCTCAAAAAAAAAACTCCTTGCAAGAGTAAAAAAAAAAAAAAAAAAAAAAAAAAAAAAAAACAATAACATATTTCCCAAAATGTCAAATTGTTCTTTTGGAAATAAAACTATATTAGTATGCTGCAGGGCTCTACTGAAAAGATGTCCATCAAAAAGTACAAAACAGGAAACCACTGCAAGAACAGATGATGCACCAGAGGGGTGGGGTGGCGGCCCAACATTAATTAGATTGTGAGGCGAATTAAAAATTATTCGGATAAACAAACAGTAATATTAGAAAGCAAAACTATCCCTGCCTCCAGAAGTTGGTCATGTCTTTGGCAACTTGAACGCTGAATTTCAGCTCGATCCCAGGTGTTCAGTGCTGAATGGATTATTGCCTGGTTTGAGGTCAGATATGATGCCTTATTAGCTCATGAAAGAGCAGGACAGAGTGCCAGGCCATTGTTCTCCATACTGAGATGAAAGGCTAGCTGGCTAATGAACATCTGCCAGCCAGCATAAGGACCGCAGCAGACACACAAAACCTTGAATTGACCATTGCTGTGAGCAGCTGCTCTGATCAGAAAGATTTTGATGTAAATTTAGACTGAGGGTCCACCATGGAGCAGCTGTAATAGCCAGGGACCAAGATTAGGGGGAAGGCATACTGCACTCTTCTTATGTATGTCTGAAATGCCAAAGTTCATCAGCCTAACCTCTATCAGGCTACAGAGCAGAGATCACCTGCCCTGCCTGCTGAATCCAGGATAATAAAATAAGGATGATGTAGATTTCAAAGATATACGTTCACCGTCACCTTTTCAGGATATGAGAAATTCTATCTGATTTCACCCTTGACTCATTTGAATTTGTACAATTCTCAATGGAACATCTGTGACTTATTTTAGTCTTTGAGACATTTCCATTTTTCAAACAAAGGGAAAAGAGCCACACTGGGCAAAAACAGTGTGTTAGATTCTTTCAGAATATCACAGTCTATATGGTTAGTCAGAAAACAACTGAATGAACAGTTTCAAACATGGTCAGGGTTCAAGGCTGTTTTCATTGTTGAAGATATCAGTTATTAGCTATACGGTTGTGATTTTTTTTTTCTTTTTTCCTTGAGAACAGCAAATACAGTTCTCTATCTAAAATCTATTAAAAAGCAGTCCAGAATAAAACTTAAAAAAAAAAAAATCTCTTTGTTCATGTCAGGACCCTACTGGTAAGCAGTGTTGTCTGTAAACATGTTAAAAGAGCATTATGATTTTTTTTGCAGTGATGGCCAAACAGAGCTTCATAACTTTTCTCTCGTTCTCTGTTCCAGGAAGAATTGTATTTCCATTCTTTTAACCATTTTCTTTCAACCAAGAGCACCATCTCGTGTCAACAATACCAACTTATGGTGCATGTAGATTCATTGAAAGCCATGCTTTGGTAAATGCTGGACTCACTGCAAGAGTTAACAATGCTCACCCACAGGCCAGTCTGTGCGCTCCCCTAAACTGAAATCATAGCACAGCTAGCAACTATGAAGGAGCCAGTTGTGGAGGCTGCAGCAGTTCTTTTAGAAGCATATGAATCTGTTTTATGTTTTTTTAACCAATGCATAATTAGGTTCATACAGGCTAAATACCATTTACTCTGCATAAATACAGAATGCCTTTCGTGCACCTTTTTTCCCCCTTTCTGCATAATATGTCATTTAAGTTGCCTTTAAAAGTTATCTCTATGTGTGGTTCTGTGGTAGTATGGTAGTTTGGAAGCAGTGGGAATTATTAGTGGTTGATTTTCATCCTTTCTTAGGATTGAAAAATTCAAGTTTCATCTTGGCAACTGTTAACATGAACTACATTTTAATCCATGTGAGCTGATCTTTGGGGTCATACTAAGAAACTGATTGAGAAAATACATTTACAGGTTCTTTTAAAAAAATATTCCCTCACAGTGGCTTTGATATAAGGAATAAAACTGAAAAACAACACCTAAAATACTCTTTGCTGTCATGTTAAGTACAACTGGTTTGGGACATCATTAAGTTATCCTCCACATGACTCTGAAGTAATTTACATAATGCAATAACTCTGAACCCTAAAGTGCAATTACATTGCTCATACCACCATGCACTAGGAAATGATTCCCCTAACTACAGTGTCAGAACGCATCATGAAACATATCAGAGTAGGATCTGAATGCGGCAAAGGCTACAGTGCAGCGTTAATTAGGTTACTGATACTTTCCACTGCACAATTACTCTGTCAGAGTGGCTCATCTTTCATTTTCTCTGGTCACCTCCTTCCCTCTTTGAGGCTTACCCCGGAAAATTTTGTCTGCTGCGCACACTCCTGAAGACAAAAAGGTAACAAGCAGGGAAAATTCTTCTCATACACACCTTGACGGTTTGAGTAAACACTGGGTTTAACTGAGTTCACCACAGTACTTAAGCAATATAAGGTGCAATGTGTTGTTTGAGGTGCGATCTACTAAAATATCCCTGTTGCTAATGTTGTACACATGCTTTTACTACCCCATTTTCCAAAGAAAGTGGAATGTTGTCTGAAAGGTCAACAAAGCATTGTATTATTTCTTTGGGACGTACGTTCAACTGAAAACCCAGTAAAGACCAAATAACCTACATTCAAACTCAAAAACTTTATTTCTTCTTAAAAAAAGACTGCCCATATTAACTCTGGTCCAGCCATTTTGTTGGGCTTTCTGCTGTTCTCCTGTTTTCTTATTTAATGTTTTCTTTGGCCTCTTTACCTTTGCCATAATGTCCATAGAGGCTGCTGAGCCTGTGTTCATTGCCTGCACCCCCAATTCTGGTCAGAGCATGACAATGGCACTGCACCCTGCCAGCACCCCTAGCATCCCTTGCCCTGGGCTTTGTAACCTCCTCACCACAGCAGCGTAAAGCTTCTGTGCTGGTGGTGTAAACAACAACATTTCCACAATGCTTCTAGCAGTCTTGGCATCACAGGTAACTAAATGAACTGGCAGCTGCTAGCAATAACAGCGGTTACCACTTAGCTTTACTTTAAAAGCAAGAGCTTTCTTACCATCACAAAACTCTTCCCCAAGAGTTGAAGCTGAGCAACTGATATTAGAGGGATATTCAGAAAACATTAATGATCCAGTTAAACCAGAATCAGTGACAGAGCCGGTGGTGTGTTATAGCCACAGAGCCACTTCCTGTGTCAAATTTATACCCGCCTACTAAAGTTACAAAGTGAAGGAAGAGATGCTTGGGAACAGGGTAGAAATGACATTGCTACATAAGCCAGTTATGTTATGTTGCTTTAACCAGAATAACTGTGTTTAATCAGATTCATACAGACAGTCAAGAAAAAGTGAGGCTCTTGAGCAGTTTGCAGTGGTCGGGAAAGGGGCAGATGGAGGCTTTGGGGGCAGCTCTTACAAGCTGGTATAAACAGTGCGAGGGAGCGTCAGGGCTCTTGCTTCTTGGACATATGTAAATAGAGGCTTACCCCGGAAGATAGTAGAGGACTTTGAGGTAATTGTGTAGAGATCCTTTGCTCACCATTGAAGGGGGCTGATGCATTTTGGGAGAAACCTAAGGGATTAAAGAGACCCCAGGCAGAATCGCTGGGTCACACAGCCTGAACCATCCAAGCCTGAAGTGAAGTCAAATCAAGGTGGTGCAGCAGTTGAGTGTGTACATGTGGGTGAGTGCATGTGCATGCATACATGTAAGTGTATCCCTTTGAGGAAGTGCATGAGGCAGGGGGTAATTGGTATTAGCAGTGAGGAAGCTTGCCTCAGACAGTGAGGTTATCACCTGCACTCTGAGCTAATCTCCCTGCGTTTCAGGAGGAGCTCTCTCCGGCCTTGCGAAAGCACCACGGTCCAGAGCCGAATACTAGTCCATTTACTGAGGCCAGCTCTGCTCAGGCCAAACTGGCCTGCGGGAGAAAGCAAGACTGTTACATGAAAGAGTAACTTGGCTCACTGCAAAAATATATATGTACTCTAGTGTATTTCACTAAATGAATGCCTTTTTGTTTGCTACTGTGTTTGTCAGTGTTACATAAAGAGACTCGTAGAATACACAGGAAGGAAAGGAAACTGGGTATTTTATATTTTCTACTGTAATAAACATTTCTCTCAAAACAATGTATTAATGCTGTTCTTGTTTGAGCGCAGTCAAGGTATTAAAGATCCTACTAAAATTATTTTTTTTTGTGTCCAGTCTCCTTCTTCGTTGACCTGGCCACATATAGAATCTGTTTTTTTGATCAAGTCTGAAGCTATATATCCACCTTATGGTGGCATGGTCCATCCTGATGGTAACCTCAACAAAGACAACAGAACTTTTGAAGTGTATGAATTGGCAGATATAATGTGGCTGATGAGGATGCTTAAAGGTGAGATAAGTTCAATTCAGTACTGGTCTAAAAGAAAGTAAACAGATATTTCGGATGCAAACATGCATCCACTGCCAATGTTCAACCTCCCTGTGTTTATGTACCACTGACTGGTGAATATAGGCACTTGAAAGGGTAACTACTGGGGCTGGGCCTGACCTCAGTCTAGTACTATGGATTGGGACCAGGGACTCAATGGCTTAGAGCACACACTGGCCATATGTACTTTAGATGTGAATCAGTAGATCACATATAGACTTTTGAAGAATACACCTTTCGTATTTCTTAAGCAGTAGGATTCTATATGTTTGAGCCAATGCCTTCAAATGGAAATATATAGTTCATTTTTTGGGGACTATTTATGACAGTAGAGTTATTGAGTGTTAAAAGCAGCTGGGTGGTATGTGTGAGTAACTGGTTCCTGCTCATGGTACCGAAGGAACATACCAGCAGTGCATTCACTGATGTGGTTTAAAGTTCATGCAACAGTGGAGCTCTGTGTGGATTGATATAGGTTATTCCTGTCTGCCAAAGGATCGATTTAGTGTTGGAAACTTTGTTTTCTTTTCATTTGATTTGTTGACTATAAGAAACGTGTGAGTTATTGCTTTTCATGTGCTCTAAGCTAACTGTGCTCATGACAAACAGTGCCGAATCTAGGACAAATGCCAGGACATTGATGGCACTCCTCGAGTAAGACAGAAAAGAAAATTTGACAAAAACAGTCAATTTTTGTAATACCGGTGTTGCGTTATCCAGGTTAAGCTGTTTTCATGACTCTGTGATACCCTGTGATTAATGCTCCCGGTTGACATGACTAAACCAGCTGACAAAACATTCTCATCCACAGATAGAACCATCCGCCTGTGAGTATGAAATATTTCGCCCACCAGCTTCCCACACTCTCTCAGTGAGCAGGAGAAGGTCATATCTAATACATGGAAAAGAAATGACGATCCCTGTAGTAATATGCCGTGTTTTTTTCTTGGCATCAAATGCACCCAAGACACCATGTACTGTAAGCCTGAATTTGTTCAGACAGTGAGAAGAAGAAGTTTAAGCTTTATGATGTTCCCATGCCAAAGTTAAGAGTAGCCAAGGGAGTAGGTCAAAGTAAAATAAGAAGCAGAAAGATAAAAATGATTCCTTTTGGTCCTTTAATCTGGTTGCTTTTAAATAGATAAAGCAATGCAGTATGTATGTAGATAGATAGATGATCAGATACATGGATGGTAAAGCTCCAGTTTAGCAAAGTGTTGACAAAGCTATTCAAAGCCATTCTTACTATTTATTTTAGAAATGTTTGTCTGTCCTCATACTAATAATAGAAAATATAAGCAGGACACTCTGGTTGCCCGTCTGGCCCGTTCTCGGTGAGAACAGATTTCTAATTGAAATGCTGCCGGCTTTTTATTGTTCACCAGTGTTCCTCGTTCCTGTGATCTTTTGAATAAGATAATGCTAATGCTATTGTTATAAAACATTAGATTGTGGTTCAGATCTGTTTAGTTTCAACACAGGAAGCTAAAGTGGTGCAAATCTATCAATATCACAGGCCAAAGGTTAAAATCTCTTGCTACAATTTACAGTTTTAGGCTTCAATGGACACAAAATATAAGAATCCTTTCATCTGGATAACCATAATCCCAATAAACAGATTTCTATTACTATTATTACTATTTTTTTTATTTTATTTTATTTTATTTTTTTTGCAGGTTTTGGTCACATGCAGGGTGGAAGTCTTAGAGCAGAAGAGGCCCAATCATCCATTTGTAAAACTCTTGCCAGGATGGTAAAGTTATCATCTGACATTTACAATGAGATGGGAATAAGCATATTATAAATTTCCTTCCTACTACTCTGCTCTTTTTCCGTTACAGCGCAACATAAGTTCATGAGATGGTTTGTATGATTTGATACAACAAAATGTCAAACAACAGGTGTGGTTTCAACACAGACATGTCACCCAACACTCTGTGCTAAGGATATCAATGTGCATTGTACTAAGCACCTGAGTCCACGTATGGGACCAGTCAGCCACACCAATTCTAGTGGCCTCATCATAGAGAAGAGTGCATAATTTATTCCCTCTAAAATTAGAAACTGGAGCTACTGGTTTGACAGCGATTAGTGTTATGCATATATTAAGTTTTTTTTGGATTTTCCGCCCCTATTGCTGATTTCAAAACATTTTTGAAAGGTAAATTAGGAATGTAATCACTACCAAAGCATTGATAAGGTAAAATATTTATAGGATTTATTGCATATTTAACAGAGTAACAAGTAACAGGCAATCTATTACATTTTATAAGTAATCCTCCTAACACTGGCTGTCACTTAGGCTTGGTGCATCATGGGAAATACCTGAATTTGCACGATGGTACATAGAAGCTCTGCTGCTTGTCCTTTTGATGAAGAGGATTATTTTGGAAACTGAGAAAGAAAATTCTGGAGAAAGTGATGGTGGTTTGTTTCATAAAAACAACTTCTATTTTAAAATTCACACCTGGATGTGAAACATCTGAGAAAGTGAAGGACAAAAGTGCAGCACAAACGCTCAGTGGAGGCCAGATCGATACATGATAGAGAACTTTTTCGAACGGCTACCTCTTTGTGTGGGGTTTCCTGTGCGTGTACAGTTTGTCCGGGTGTGTGGGCACGCATGTGTGCGTGTGTGCCCTTACGCCGTGAGTAATAAAGGCACGGCGCCTGAATGTGTGACAGCCACTCTCAGACCACAGGAGAGGAGAGGACGGCTGCTCAGAGCTTGAAATATTGAGCTCGAGTAGAGGCATGTGAGCTGCTCGCCTCCAGCTCCTATAGTCATGACCCCTCTCTCAGCCCAAGGCAATTACAATGGATGAGAATCTGGAGCTCTGGAGCACAAAAAGCCTCCTGCAGAAACAACACAATAAAGAGTTTTTCAATTCCACCTCTCCCCGCATGCATTGAAAACATATGAATGTATTCTCTTTGCACAATCTACTTATTAAACACAACAGTGGAGAGGAGGCAACGGTGGTAATAAGAATGCGCTGGGTTTTTTGCTGTGCTTGAGTGAGCAACACGAGCGCGCCGCGGATAAATAACAGAGGAGGGAGATGACAAGGCTGCCCTGTACCTGGAGCAGCCGAGCCGGAGCCAGAGGGCTACAGGAGCAGCATTGTGTTGCAGTGTAACAGTAGAAGGAAGCACCACCCTGCTACCCCGCTCCACTCACCGGCTTTGATCACCAACTGGGGTGTCATTCATCACCCACAGCACTGCTGAAGGCTGGAGAAGGTGTGTGTGTGTGTGTGTGTGTGTGCAAGAGAAAGAGAGAGAGTGTGTGTGTGCTGTTTCTGAATACCAGTATTGTCTCTCCATTTCGTTTCAACTTTCTGTTTCAGAAGTCCATGCAGAATGTGAGAGGAGAAAAAAGCCATAAAGGAGTGAGGCAGGAACAGACAGACAGACAGACAGAGGGAGATTTAATTTGAAGCAGGTTTTCATTTGGGGAAGATTGAAAATCTAATTTTGCCACCAAATCAATATTCTGATCCCTTGACCAATTATCATATGACTTTGACAAACATGAATCCCTTTCCCTTTTATTTGATTTCTGAGAAAATATTAGCATAGAGAACCCATTCAGGAATTATGAATTCCTCTTAGTTGACTTCAGAGCTGTGACTCACACAATAGATGATGTAAATTGCACAACCGAGGGTGTTTATGCCTGTCCATTTACATTTTACTGCTGCTAATAACAGATTACCGAATTCTGCATGAACACTGCGAGTGACCTGCTAATGATGTGGCTTCGAGCGGTGGCTCCATGAGATCTTTGTTGCTTTCGGTTAGGCCTTTGATATCAGAGCTGAAATAAACCCAGGCTGCTGTTGTTAACTTTGTGAAACGCCTGTTGAATCTCTGCAGTCATCACAAACCCGAGGACAACAAAGTGAAGTTCTTTTGGTCTGGAACTTATGTCACTTGATAGGAGATTTGAAAACACAGCTCATTAGCATGGCTACAGCCTTTTGGTCTGATTCACAAATAAAACACTGATACGATGCGAGGATGACTCTGGCTGTGAGTGTGCAGGCTGGAGGCAGGGAGACCACCCGGCCCACCCTCCTCTAAGCAGCCACATGGGAGCTCAAGAGGCAGAGGGAAGCGAAATCTCAGAAGCAAGGTGGGAGGCTTCAGCTCAGCGAGGAAGTGCTGGTAGGGAGCAGGCAGGATCCCCCACGTCCGAGTCTTTATAAATTCGAGATGCTTTCTCACCAGGCGGCCCCTAAAAAAAGGTTTCCCCCTGTGATAAGTGGTTGGGTTTTTACTTTGAATCTGGCTGGGAAAGACTTGGTTACTCTCTTCAGGCTGGTTAGTACTGCTGCTATTCATACTATTTATACAAGCTGTAACCCAGGCCAAATGTATTCATGGCTGACCAGCTGACAGGATGGAGGAATTTAAAATTTATAGAAACACAACAATACTCAAGGCCAGTGATAACAAACCTGCTCTGCAATGTTTTTCACATTCAACAAATCATTAGAAAAACAAGCAAACAGCAAACCACTCTGCTTTATTTAACCCTCAGTAGCCACTTGATGCATCATCACATCAAAAATCACACTGTTTCTTTTTCTGAGGCGTAATCTATTTAACTTTATTATAAACATACAGCTGATTCAGGTTCTCCTACAGTGGTGGGAAATAATTATCTGGAAAGTAGATAAAACTATACTTCTGTTTTTACATTTCTGCTTCTACTCATACATATCTTTACGTGAAATGGACAGCATTTAAATTAAAAAATTTTAAATAATTAAATATTCATGAAACGCTCATCATTAAGTTTCAGATTGCCTTTTTAGATCATGATAATCATAGTTATGCTTACTCAGATGATACTTTATGATTATTATTTTTTTTTTATTTATGCCAAATCCTTGTTTCATCAGAGTGCTTTTGTATTAATTTCAACAGATTTGTGTTGCACTATATTTTTTTTTTCCTTTCCTTAAATTAATCAAAGCTACGACCTGATTCAGTTTGTCATGTTCAGAGGCAGACTTAAAATAAAGGATCTTAAAAAACACTTAATAAACATTTGGATATAGCTCTGCAATTAATGAAAATATGTATAGATAAAAACCCCAGGCCCCAGGCCTTTTTCTTATCTTTACGTGTATCTGCCGACACGATCCAGGAAGACAGGAGGCAGCTGATGTAATGGCTCAGTGTGGTGCACAGACTGTTGAAAAATAAAGCAAAGTGAATTCAGCAGTGCAGAAAAAAAAGTAAAAGCGGGAGAAAAGTGGGAAGTTTTAAGCAAAAACTGCCAAAGCTAACATCCTTTTTCATGGAGGCTGCTGATGAAGCTAACATTCCTAAATAGCCGCAAGAAGCAGCTATTTGTGCTAGTAGGCTACCAGTGTTAGCATTGCTTAGACTAGCCAACTGTTGCTGCCGGCTGAGCCAAGCTAGGTGGCTGAAGCTGTGCTGCTGCAACATTCAGCAGCCCAGTATTCCTCATATGTTCACCACCCACTGAAGCTGAGGGATAGAAAGCAAAACAGACTCAACCAGAGAAAAAACATGTGGGACTTTGGCTAGCAACAGACAGGTCAAGTAAGGATACTCTACCTAACAGAAAACTGAGGTCAGTGATCACAACCAATATCTTCTACATGGATGAATATAGTAAAGGACATTCTTATACATTGATTATATTGTTTGTGAAATAAGCATTATGTAGACATATTTTGATGTGTGTTTTGGTGGGTTGTTTTTCCGATGCTTTTCCAGATGTATCGACATCAACTCCGGGCAAAGGCTGGGGAAGAAAAAGTTATGTTTCTTCTGTATAAATTCGGATTAAAAAAATAGGAGAGAACACAGTATCTGTAGGGCCCCATGCCTGTGTTTACCTGAGTCCTAACTTGACAAAATCCAGCCCTGGTCACGTTCTGGCTTTCCTGTCAGATCATCCAATGATCTGCTGCCGCTGAATCTGGTGTGTCAATGCAAATAAAATGGTTTGTGTTAGTACAGTAAACACATTTAGACAAGTACAGCCACAAAACTGCTGTAGGCTCAGATAAATGTGTTATAAATGTATGAAAAAGTTGTGCTTTTTAAAGATTTCAGCGGAGATTAGAAATGTTACAGAGACATGATGGAGGTGTGACACAGCAGGACCAAAATATACACTCATTACAGACTCCCTGGCCTTTCATAAGCTAGAAAAGTGTACCTAATAAAGTGGTTGTGTGGTTTTATTTTTTATAAGTAATTTCTTGGCCATTTTAAAATGTTATCGATAGTGGGAAGCAGAGGAAGCACATGCAGGCACACAGCACAACAAATATAGAGTTTGCTGTTGAAAAAAAAAAGGTTGCAGTTTTGGTCAATTTAGGCTGCAAAGACCTGACACGAACCCTGCTGAAAGTCTGATGACCTTTGACCCATCCACCTCCCGACCCTCATGGTGACATCTGCCATTTACACTCCGTATCGCAATCAATCACTACTTCAGCAAATCATATTTGCTGCCTGTAAAAACATGTTATATTGCCTTTTTTTTTTTTACAAGGGGAGACCAGAGTAGGTTTAAAAGAAATGGGTCTAAAGTGCAAGTTACAAATAACTCATGGCTTTCTCTTTCAGTCGCCCAAAGCATAAATGGACCAGGGCCATGTCCTACAAAACAAGTTCCATGTATCTTTTTTTTTTTTTTTTCCGGCTTCACCAAACCTGACAACTGCAAATTTAACCAGTTCTAAAATGTAATCCTGGAGTCAGTCTAAACATATAATCCAGGCTAAAAGCAACATAGTTACAGCTGCTAGTTGCTGACAAAAAAAGAGCTGACTTTATGCATGTGTATTATTAGAACTCAGATGAATGTGCTGAACAAAAGAACATGTACATAACCTGTTTATGGAAAGGTAAGGTTTGCAGCATTGTTATCCATTCCAGTAAGTAAGAAGACACTATCTTATGGCAGGAAACAGGGTTAACCATAAAGTTTCCTCACTAAATACAAATCCTCCTCCATTGTACAGTGTAATTTGGAAAAAAAGAATGAAAAGATTGACTGCAAGTGCAAATAAGAAAAAAACAAAATGATTCAGAACATGCTTTATATGAGCATTTTATGTTAAAAAGTCACATCTATAATGTTCTCTCAAAACAGCTCTCTGCTTGAGGGTAAAATCTGTTTGATACACAAAGACAAAACAGAAATTATTTAATACTGCTGCATTGTTTCCCCTGAGAACAGATATAGAGTGACTACTTGGAAAATCATTGTATTTATAAGTGGTGTAACTTTTTTCTGAAAACACTATATGACAAGTCTGACTACTGTATTTTAAGACCCTGTAAATAAAACCAGTGAGAACTGAGCAAAACCAGCCTCTGTTTAAAAGGTTATGCTGGTTATAGCACAGAAGCAATTATTTTATACAATTATATTGTTATTGTAATTATAATTTCACAGAGTTCCATATTTGCTGTAAACCCACTGAGCATTAGTTTGACACTTCCACTGTGACTGTAGCATCTGAACAAAAAAATGTCCCCGGTAATTAAGTTAACAAGGGAGCCTTTTGTTTTATTTTTGCCCAATATCCTGACTGTGCAAAGTGCCTTTGAAATCAAGGCAGGCACCACGCCAACAGATTTGAAATAATCACTGACAAAATATGCAAAGACATACAATGTCACATTACAGCAGCGAGAAGAGAGGATAAGCAACTCTTAGATGGCAGCATTAGAGCGCCAGTGGAGACAAAGGGAGTGGAGGAAAATGCTGTACCCTCAGGTACACTGTTGCTTTGTTGCTCATTAAACTTGCATTGTTTGAAGTGTTTAGCTACAGAGCTTGTTGACACTGAGGTGCCTCGCAATGCATATGAAGCAAACAAGTTCTTCTGCCAAGCAGGAGCTGAGAGCCTATACGGGCACAGTAATGAGCCTGGAGAAAATGTAAAGCAGGGGAAGATGAAACAGACTGTGTGATCCATCAGCTGTTCAACCTCGTGGATTTCTAACAGCTCTTCTGAGCCGCAATGAAAAAGCTGATTGACGAGTGGAGCAAGTTGGGCGGGGGCATGACGGGGGCTGAGGGAGAGATGGGGTATCAGGTGGGGGAGCGCTCGGGGATTTTCACAAAGCATACGTCTGAAATATTCAATTTAGCACTGATCAACAGTTGCCTTTTTCAGGCTCACATTGAATTATCCTATATAGCAACGCCATTATGTTGGGGATTATTACATGCTCTCCAGGAGATTTGGTTTATTCATCTTGCCTATTGTTGACAATGACTGGAGCACTCCCCAGAGAGCAGCCCAGAGAATTGATTTCTGACAATCCATGATTCACCTCCTCGAGTCCCCCACTCTTCTCTGACACTCCTGCAAATCAACTTAAAGGCAGAGCCTGACAGCTCCTCACATCACACTCCATATAAACAGCCATTATTTCTTCAGAAAGCTCTTTTTGTCTTGTACGGGGGCTTCAAAGCCAGTACATTCCTGTTAAGACAAGCCCCGGTTTAGAAGGCACACAGTGGGACTTTGATGCCGAGGAGAGGCACACGGCGTGGTGGAAGGAATGAGGCAGGTAACGTTCTCTAAAGCCAGATTAGTGAGAGCTTGCACTGTTCGGGAATCCGCAGTGATGTTAATGCAGGAGAAGGACCTCTAATACAGAGCTGTCAAGGTCATACAGCCCGGTGGGTTCAAAAGTATGGAAAGTATATATTTATACGTTATCCCCAAAACCTGGTAAACCAAGCAGGTTAACGTTTCGGGTCATGAAGAGCCTGATGTCCAATTAATATCAAGGTGGAACCAAGAGTTGATGAACTTAGCGGAGCATAAAGACTAGAAGCAGAGGGAACAGCTCGATCTAAAAGTAAACCAGATTCATCTTGCAAAAAAATATCAACAAATTCACTTTAAATTTGTTAAGTTTAGGCACAAGAACTACCGTATATTTCTGTAAATAAAAATAATAATAACATTATGTGGATAGATTCAGGTAAAAAAAAAAAAAATGGTGTGGATTAAATACGCTAAAGAAGTGTCACAGGTCAGGATGCCCAGGTCACCTGGGACACTGTTGATCCTCATACTATATTCTGCCACCTGAGCTCATAATGTAAGTACTACAGCCATAACAGGTCACCACCTAACAGTAAATTGATTTAACTATTATTTCCATGTGAAGACATTGGACGTCTCGACATGGTAGAAGCTGGAGCCTGCCCCTCACTTATTCATACCTATGTACCTATATATACTCAGCGGTCCTGGAACCGTGGAGGATGGGGATGGGTGGAGCGCGCACCTCCTGCTCCCCAATGGGGGCAGGCTCAGTTCCCCACACCTAACCCTAACACCAACCCTAAAATTCTCTTTCTCCTCTGCTCGCCTACGGAGTGCGCCTCACTCCCGACTGAGTCTGAGTATAAATGTGGATTTTGATGTGTACACTGCCTGAAGAAGTACAGAATTTAGTACGAAACGTCGCGATTGTGTACACTTTGTTATTTCACATTTTTCTATTAAAAATTTTGAAAAATACCTGGTCATTTTACCTCTTTTTATACTCACCACGAGGGAAAAGCTCTCTCCACTTCAGCCACAATGGCGGACGGCTGGACGAAGGTCCGCTATGGACGCCGCCGTCGTGATGACCGCCAGCAACGGGGCAATGGGGACTGGTATGGTCGCCGGGGGAAGGCCAGTGCCTCCGCCAACCCTGTGAGAGGTTGGCGTTCCTTCAACCAAACCACGAACCATAACCCTAACCCCAATGCCAACCCTAACCCTTCGCCTTCCCCTAACCCCAATCCTATCCCTAACCTTAACTTTTTTTGTTTAGTCAATATAACAGTCCAACCTCATCCCTTTCCTCCTCATTTCAAGAAATTAAAATTTCCCACCCAATCAGAAACTGCATCAGAGTGAATGGTCACATGAACAAGACCTGACAGACCCTATTGGAGGCAAGATGTTTTCACGATTATCAGCTATATTCTGCATAGCTTGTGTAATTATTAAATGTATATCCACGTGCTGCTCTGCCTTCATCCACGTAGGACTAAACATAATGCCCCCATGGTCAGACTAAAGGAGTTTCTCTGAGGCAAGTTCTCCCGCCCAGCTAGTATCCACCGAAAGCGTTTGGAACAAGGCAAGCCAGCCTATCACATGATAGGATGGCGTTACCAGGCTACCTGTAGAGTGTAATTACTTTCTAATTTATGTATATTATATTGGTACCAAAGTTGTAGTGTCACTCTTAATGTGGGTAATTAGTGAACTTCACAGGAATGGATACTCAAACCTAGCAAGACAAAAGATTCATCAACATCACTGTGAATAAGAACAAATTTAAGCTCCTTATCTAGGTTGTGTTTTTCTCACTGTAAAGATGTGTGATAAACAGGCTCTGGCTCCAAGCAGATGCACTTAATCAATCACAAATTGAATTTGCGATGGTACAGATTCTTATTTAACGGTGTGGGGGCGATTCGACTGTGTCACAAGACATTCTGATGGATAAATGGCGTAAGAATGGGCCCCCCTCCAGTCAACGGCTCTATGTTTCTGACATGGCCATTCCACGTCACACTGCTTGAAAAATGAGCTCCGTAGAGGCATGCAGTCCTGCTATGAGATTGCACTTCATAAAGGGGAACAGCTCACAGGGGTGAAATTCCACTGTAGGGTTATGGATTTTCCAGTACATCACTGATAGATTGCACTAATATAACCTCAATAAAGAGTTTGAGAACAACTTTATGGATGTTTTCCCTCTTTTGTCATCTCATTTTTCTCTCCTTTTGATGTGTGCTCCACTTGATTTGTCTGTTTTTTCTCTTACTTTGTCTGGCTGTCACTCACGGGGTGCACAGTAACACACTCCGAACACATTAGTCATGGGATGTGAACCATGGAGTGTTTCATCCAAAGTTTCACAAAGTGAACCTCAAGCAGCTCATTTTGTTTGTTTTTGCTTCAAGCAGCAGGAGCAAAATGTTTTGGAGACTGCCGTGTGTACATTGCACATCAATTCCTAAACAGCACCACTTGGCACAAACAGAATAAGGGTTCATTACAGCTCTTATGTTGAGTCAATAATCCAAGCCGTGACTTCAACTCAAGACCAGCCACAGTTCATTACAACTCCTACATACTGTATAATATAACTGTTAACAATGACATTCAATTCATCTTACGGGCATGCACATTTTTGGCTATTGTATCAAGTGTCGATATTTTTGTATATATTTGCATTATGTTCAGAATAGGTTCAAATATCTAACTGGCATATATCATGTGTGTATACATCTTACATGTTTGACCACAGAGGAAAGACTGGGAAAGTATTGTTAATCTTTCGTAGAATATATGTTCTAAGTGCTTAAATCATTAATATAAAATACAAATATGTCATATGATCATACATGTTTACATATGTTTATCCAAGCAGGTACAACTGTCTGGTTATTATAACATTTCAGTATAAGAATTTCTAAACCCAGGTTGAGTTTACAGCAATAAAATATACAAAGATTAGGAAATAATCATATGATAAAAGATGTAAAATGTTATATATATGTAGCTCACAGTTTCATTCTTTCTTACCACTCATCCCTATTGGTCTATTTTCACACCATAACTTCCTTTATCTTTATATTCCCCTGTATGCACTTTTGCCACTGTTTGCACCACTGGTTCAATGTTTAGTATTTTGCTGTGCTGTAAATATGTTTAATCGAAAAGGTGATTTCATGGCCCCTTCTAAACAGATTTCAATCTATGTGAAATCCATGGCTGTTATTAATATTGTTGTTTAACAGGGTTGGGCTGCATAAAATGAAAACCAAAAACCAAAAATTGTGACCTATGTTGCCTGCACGAGGTTGCCCGGTTGACAGTGCAGTGTGCATCAGAATGGTTACTTTTAAAAGCCCTAACATTTTGGTGCGTAGTCATTTTGCTGTACCTCATGGGACCCACTCCACAAGTTGACAGGATTAGCTCCTGTGCCGTATGAAACCCAGGTAGTCTCAGTCTGTGAGCTGGGACATGCTCAGCCATGGTGCTGGCTATTTGGCTCACATCTTGAAGCACAAAAAACACCATATGGGCATGTTTCAAGGTTAAAAACAATGAATGGAGATAGAAACCCTCTGAAACTTATGAATATCTGCAAGCCAAATATGCTAAAGTCATCTAAGTGCAACAAGACCACTTTAATTTGTGTATTTGAAAGTCAGTAATAGATACACCAGCTGTACTAATTCAGGGAGTAGGACATATGTCTCATTTCAACACAGCAAATGTGACTACATGAAAAGATTACAAAAAATGTTGTTTTTTTAGATGATGGTTTGATGGGAACATATTCAACAACAACACCTTATATTGAACATTCCTGTGTGGTAAAACTGAGGAAAATGTAATCCTTTCTAACATCCTTTGAAAGGTAAGCCAGCAGCTGTGCACTGCACATCTGAGGTCCTGCTCGCTCAGTCACCAAGTGTTACCTGCTGAGCCTATCTCCAGGTTCCCTGACCACTTGCTACCAGTCCCAGGCTTCTCTGTGCCCTTTCTCTGCCCAGTCAGCAGGACCTTGCCCCCAACAGCATCCTGTTCCTGCACCACACAACCCTTCATCAGTCTCCCCCCTTCCTCTCTATCACTGCCCTTCCCTGCCACCTGAGGGAATGATTCAGTCACCTATGACCCAATCCATCTTTTAATGATGTTCGGACACTCCAAGGCCCACCTGCGCCCATAAAAGGCTCTCCTCACAGTTTGTATTCTCTCCTTCCTCCTCCTCTCCTCTAAAACTGTTCCTGCAGGGTGTGTGTTTGTGTGTGTGGTTGACCAGATGCACGTGTGTCTGTGTGTGTGTTTGTGAACATCCCCTGCAGCTTTTCCCCATATCCCTTCTCTTCTGAGACCTTGACCAGTTTTTGGTTTGTTTATGAATGCATGTTGGGAGAGTCCGGAGGAGGCGAGCCATATGCCAGGAAAAACATATGGCACTGCTGGGATGCAGACACCTGCCGTTGGACCGGTGGAAGCGCTTTCAGAATCATTAGGAATTAAAGGAATTTAATGACTTCACAAACAATGCAAATTCATTTCCTGGGTGGTTCCTTTTACCCCCACATGGGTAACTTATCCCTTTTGCAATGCAACCTGGTGTGTTGTTGTAATAACTCTGTGTGTGTCTGAGGTAATAATGAGGTGGGAAGAAATTACAGCAAGAGAAAAAAAGGGAGAGATTGTGTAAAACATAAATGTAATGAGAGCACTGTGACAGGTCATTACAGCATTGACCATTTGCTAAACCCATACCGCCAACAGTGAATGTCCAGAAATACCAAAGCAACCCTAACAAGGTGTGACAGGCCTGTCAAGCTTTGGATTTCTCACTATGTTGAGGAGAGAGCTTGCCTGGCTAAATAGCTTACAACCAAACCTTGTAATACTTCCAAGACCAGGCTACTAGTCTGAATGTAATTATTATTATTCTGAATGGTTAATATGCCAGAGTTATCATTGAAAACTAGCCTGAACACCAGAAAAATACTTTTTGCCACTGACGCTTAAAGCAAAAAAAAAAAAAAAAAAAAATCTGTGCAAAATATATGAATAAATGCAGGTTAGACATCTGAGGGGTTGTGTGCTACAGACTTTTTATTGTCAGACATGGAAGCATATGATGCACAATTGCAACAACACAAATAGGTATGAGATTGTTTGATTATGATTGCAGCTTTGTGATTTTCAGAGCTTTACACTTAACTCCCAAGCATCCACAAGTGAATGCAGCCAGGCAAGTCCGGATCAAGGGACTCCTTCGCTTCAGCATCTCTTATAAGGGCTTTGGCTGGTTACAATTCCAATCTGGTTAGATTTTAATATATATGCCCATGCAGCCTGCTATGGACTGTGTGCCAGTCATACAGTGGAGCTAGAAAAAGAGAAAATGGGGAAGCATAAATGCTCATCCATTCATAAAGACAGTTGCTGAATTGGTAAATTGAGCTTTGCATTTCCATATTGGTCAATTAATCATCATCACATTGTTACAGAGGGGATACAAAATAACCATATGGTACCTGTGTATCAAGCTGCTGTTGTCTATGTCTACTATGTCTACATGAAAGAAGTTTGTGTGAGGACATGTTGCTATAGAAATAACCTTGATCAGGATGACTTTAAGAGCGTTCTACAAAGCAGGAACATTTGGAATGATTATTCATTCATTCATTCATTTTCCAAACCGCTTCATCCAGGTAATCCCGGGTCACGGGGAGGCTGTGCCTATCTCA
>JAOWBC010000001.1:27350372-27373226 GCA_028566105.1 Hypoplectrus providencianus
AGAACCTGCAAACTCCATACAGAAGTGCCCGGCCCTGGATTCGAACTCGCGACCCTCGGCACCAAGCACTCTTGCTGCAAGGCATGAGTGCTAACCACTGCGCCACGTGGGGCCCATGATTATTCATAATATCATATAATTTAAAGCAAATGCAAAATCCAATTTCCTCTTGTCCAGGTGGTACTTTTGTGCATAGATTTGCCATTGACTCGACATGGGTTCTGTTCCCATAAAAAACTTGTCAAACACAAGTGTGAGCGTTTGTGTGGAAGGCAAGTGAGGGAACTTTTTATGTGTCTGTACTAGTGGGTTGTATGTATTTACACAGCTATGTCCCTGACTGGTGAAGGCTGCCATTGTCTGTTCAAAGAACAAGGTTTGGCAACATTTTGAGTGTATGAGAAGAAGCCCATCTTTCTCAAGGTCAAAAAGAAGTCAGCAGACTCTATAAGTAAAGGTAACTAGATGTTCTAAACAGGGGAGGAGGGTGAAAAAATAAAAGTCTCATCAATAACTGTTCTCTCAGATTATCTTTGCTGGTCCCTGAAAATTGAGTCCTTTGTTCTCAGTGATATCAGTGAATTGCTATGTCACAAAACCTTGCTTATTCTGTGTCACTAGAAAGTTTGTTAATTAGCTAGTACGAAAAAGCTAATCTAAACACTTTGAGGAAATAATATCACCATCCTCATCTGAAATGACTTTGCTTCTCTGTATGGACACATCTTCAGATGCAGAGGTTGAGCTTGCCTACCACAGCTAATATTTAAGCTCCAAATATGCAATATGTAAAGTGTTTACTTCACATACATGTCATACTAATCATCATAAACTTGCATATATGTGTAAGTAGAAAGTTGTTAATTGGCTAGTAAGACTCGAAAGAAGCTGAAATCCCAACAGAACACATGCAGCGCAAAAGTAAACTTATGGAGACAATATCTAGAGGAGCTGTGCATGAGAATGAGAATGTCCAAATCAGTTTGAAAAAACTCTGTTAATATCTTGCATCTGGTGCACAACCAGGAGGATCCAAACATCCAGGGGTGAAGATGGCTGACAACAAAATGGACAAACAAATTACACAAACAGCAATAGATGTTGCTGTGTATGCACAGTCATTTCCAAATGAAGCAACATGAGCCAGTGGTTCATTTTGTCGACTCCACTCAATCATGCTCTTTGTTTTAAGATATGATCTTTGTTGGTCAAAGTACCATTTAGTGGGCTCATAAAAAAGGAACATGAAGCTATATTGGTCATAGCTACCAAATTACGAACCAGCTATTTGAACACAACAGTACGATTACCAGGCACAATTTCCTGCATGAATGGGCAATGTCTGGAACATTGGGGCTCTAGTTTTAAAAAAGGTCTTTCTGTCCTGGATATCAGATGAAATTCATCTAAGCAGTGAAACTCAAACATGATTTTACCGAAATCATCTGAGGCAAAAAATACTTTTACCATTAATAAACAAGGAAACTAAGATTGCGTCACATTAAAGTGAGGACTGGTTCCTGAACTCTTCAACCACAAGCATGCCATTGATTTTAGCAATACAAAATGTATTTAAATCTGTACCACATTTTTCAGCAACACTTTGATAGACATAACCCTTTATCTTATCATAAGATTAGATAAATAACCCTTATCATTCACTGAACAAAAACTAGATCAATTACGTGCTTCCTTTTGACATTTTGCTAAAACAATTAAACTTTTTGGAATTAATTTTTACAAATACAGTTTGAACTCTATTTCTCACAGATTGGTACAAATATATTATTAAAATGGTGCTGGAAAACTATTGATCTGAGTCTGCCTGTAGATTGCTGTTGTTTCTCTTGTTGCATATTGTTTTTCTGCCATGTGAGCACCATGTTTATGCATGTCCTATACAGTATGAGAGCAGCAGCAAGACGTGTCTACTAACTATATACCCGGCATCAACATCAGTGATTGTACCAGTAAGCCTTCACCACCTCCCACTTGTTACAGTTGCACCAGTTGTCCAATCTGCTTGGCAATGCAAGATAGTTAGTGTACCCGTGTTAGGAGATGTGTTGCAGAGATTTGCATCCAGTGCACAAACGATGAGTGTGTACAGAGACAGAGAGAGGGAGCGATAGAGCGAGGTGGCAGGTTGTTGTGAAACAGAAGGGGAATCAGTATTTTGATTAAACATTCATGAAGGCTCAGGAGGAGCCACTTACTGTCAGGTGCTAATTAAATAAAGGTCAGCCACTCAAGTTCTGTTTATTGAAACAAGTTGTTTCCTAAACCATTGTACACGAGTTTGCCCTTGTGTTATTTTGCTGAATGCCACATAAACAATTTGTACTGAAACTGAGCAAATTAACATCAGCAAAGTAAGGTAGCAAACTTTAACAATACAATTGCACTTTTTCCCATCAAACAATTATGATCACTTGTTGTCAGTCTCATTCATACGACTAAAACGGTTTATGCTCCACATATCAGTATGTGCAGAAGTTGTTATTAGCTTGAGATATGGCCGGTCGCAGTTTGGTTAGGTTTTATTTTCAGGGTTGTTAGTCCCCGCTGCCTAAACCATGTGTGTAGGTTTAGCAAAATATATAATTCTTTGCATTTAATACCTCAATAAGAATAAAGTAATTTTGGATTTGAAATTTATAGTCTGTAATGGGACATTACCCCTGGATTGTTGGAATGACTGCCACCTTGCACCTGTTTGGACACTGTCACACTTACTACTAATTCCTTTACTCCTCTGTTGCAATATATAAGGCCACAAGATACGAGCAGTTAACAATAACCATTTTAAAAGTTAGACGAGAAGTTCATCCCACAGCTGACAGCTGCTCATGAAATATTATACTACTAAGAGCAGCCTGTTGACTTCCCCCTGCAGAAAATTTCGAAAAAGGGAGAAACAGCTACCAAGGCTCAATCTAAAATTGACAAAATCCACCTACCAGCACCTATAGAGCTCACTATAAAATGCTGGCACTCCTCTCAAAATCATCCACGGACATGAGGTGTATCATTTCATTCTTCCTCTGTGCTACTGCTCTGTCAGCGGTGAGCGTAAACACTATATGAATGGCAGTCTCAGTTGTACTAATGGAATTTAAATGCAAAGTATTCTAGTTTATTCGTGATAAGGGATTTATTTGCTGATTGCCACCCACAAAACAGCAGTGCTACAGTTATAAACACAGCAATTATGTTTTACGTAATGAGTTGGCGAGGCTGGAGTAGACTTTTAAGATAAATGAATAAAATTGTTTAAAAAAAAAAAAAAAGATAGTGAATCATAGTAAGTGAATAATTCTGTTAAAGGAGTCACAAATTGAGGTCAGTAAATTATTAACTGAAGCTCTTAGTTGCTATATTACTTTATAGTGGGACTTAAAGTGGTAAATATATTATTTGTTGTAATCATTGAGCCTATAAATAGATAACAGAACGTTTTCTTACTGACCAGCTATGCTGTGAGTGAAAGCCGGGCCTGGATGGAGCATTCGCTCTCCCATGAAGTGCTCTTTTTTGAGTGTATCGAACTGATTCTTGATTAACAATTGTAATCAATCCTGGGCCTTTACCTCCTCAAGGCCACTCACAGTAGGAGCCAATCTAGAAGGCTGTGAATATTTTTGAGCACATTCGCCACATGCTGCCCGCTATCACGAACCCAAGGCACTTAGCACCAATCACATGAAGGGTCATGAATGCTGCATAGACATCAGCAAACTGACCCAGACTGAACCGAGTGAAGAAGTGGGCTGAACACGATCTCAGTCCTTCACCTCTCATGTGTTCTTTTTTTTTTTTTTTTACTCAAAAGTCCCCTCGAGTTTCTTGAACTTTAGAACAATCTTTTTTTCCACCCAGTGAGAGATAGTACCACATTCTGTATGTGCTTGTTCCTATTCTTAATTGATGTTAACACCATGTGCAATATTAAAACCAAAGATGAACCATTTCATTATTCACGTTTCTCTGTGAAATCGTAAAAAATTGAGACGTTTGGGAAGGATCTTCATGGATGGATTACAAAGAAGGCCCACAGGGCACAGGCCTAAAAAAAATGGAAAATGACAACAAAGACGCACAAAAGGAATACACAGAGAGCATAACAAACCACAACAGACACAAAATGACACCAGTGACCTCACAAAGACACAAAACCTTTATGAAGATCCACAAAAAACAACTCATGGACTCATGTGACTACAAAGATACACAAAACAGCTACAAAAAATATGCAAAGCAAACCAAAAAGATACAAATGGGCATAATGCTTCAAAGCATGATGTGTCTACTGGTGTGTTAAAGGGTGCAGAGGTTCATTTCCCAGTTGTGGGGCTAATGAGGGGATCTTAATCTTAATATACAGACACAAGTGTCCAAATGAAAGCAATGTATTTACAGAGGATACCAACTGATGACTAAGGGACAAACCACAGAGACACAAATGACTAGAAGAAGACATAGAATGACCAGAAAGAGATATAAAAAAATGCAAATGACCACAAAGGGACACAAGACAATGCAAACAAAAGTACACAACATGCTCTCAAAGGCAAACACAGCTAAAATGAAAATCCCAACAAAAATATGCATACTGAGTACAAAGAGATTAAATAAAAAGAAAGAGAAGTAAATCCACAGCAAAGGCTGTGTCTTGCTCCTATGTAAAAGAGGTTGGGCCTTTTGCATTGTGCCCATTGTTTCATAATCCGCTCATGGTTTGTATGTCTGAAAAATGCACAGCCACACAACATGACTTTGTGGGAATAGTCCCATCCGAGTCTGACGGAATTTAAGGGGCGACAGCACCAATAACAACTTGATATCTCTTATTTAAATCATAGGCAAGGATTTGCAGCTTCAAAGCATTTCATCTAACTGAATTGATGTGACAGGTGGTACTTTTGGGCTCGCAATAAATCAAAAGGCAAACAGCACAGTAAGCTAATTATTCCAGGGTTTTAGGGATTGTATGCTCAGAGCTGCAGACCCACGTACAGTCTTTCTGCATGCTCAAATATTTGCTTAGCGATCATGTTTGTTTGGATGTGTGGCCATTGATTTGCTGTGCAAACAAATTCCATGAGCAAGACCAAAATAGCACGTTCCACTTCACTGGCTGATTCACATTAAAGGAGGGGCTGAGGAAGAAGAAGTGTTGACAGAAAATAACACCATATCTCAAAAGCCCAACAATGGTAACAGGGGCTGAGGTAATGTTATGCGCTGTTGCGTTCCACGATGGCTGTCCCTGGTCACGCAGAGAGGAGGGGCTACCTTTAATGGCACGACTGATTATTATGCTAATGTGTCGAGTTCAGTGGCACAGGGACACATAAGCACATTAACCCTTTAAGAGGTCCCTGTGGGGAAGCGAGCTGTAAGCCCCTACTGACCCCACTTTCTGGACTCCGACAGGTGCCAATCCAATACACAGCACACTGCACAGCAGCTTAATTATAGTTTCCCTATAAAACAGCATTACTCTCATTCTTGGAATTCTACCTGGCCCCAGGTTTGCTGCGTGTCAATTACTGTCTGCTAATTTAATTAAACATTAATTTATTTTGGAATATGCTCCACGCAATAACTTCACTAGGTTGATGTTTAACGAACTCGGATGGGGCCTTAAGGTAAGGTGCTAATGCAGGACCTGCCTCAGAGCCGTTATCAGTCCGCTGATATTGTGCAGTACTGGCGCAAACAAAACATTGGATTTAATTAAATCAAGGACCACATGACCCGCAGTGAATGATCTGGTCAGTAATCTATTCTAACTTGTATTTCAATACCCTCTGGAATAGTCTGATAAAATATTCCCTCTCTCTTACTATTTAATTGTTTTCTTTCTTGGCCTTCATAATATGTGATCTTTATTTATGTGTTCGCAAAACACTCAACTCTAAACAATTGTCCCTCCACCATGTTTGATTTGGATGCAAATGCAGCCTATTTGACCATAAATGTGGACAAATGTGGGAAAATTTGTAGCTGAGGCCTGCTGACTGCCGCATCAGCCGCTATGCATACAAATGATGTTCTGGAAGAAGTCTCTGTCCCACAATCCCTCTCTCCCCTTCTCTCTCTCTCTCAATCTGTGTGTCCGTCTCTCACTCCCCCCTTCCTGTCTTTCGCAGTAACTGTCGCATCGCTCTTAACATTGCACTCACATTTTTCCAAGGCATCACCAGGAGGAAAAGGTTGAAAATCACGTTAATAGTGGCGTCATGGCTGGGACAAAAGGCAACGGGGGTATATTTATTCATTTATTTTATAGCTTATTAAGAGTGGGTCTCAAGGACTTGCCAACATTGTCTTCACAGGCATGCTCATACCGGCTATGTGTGCCCTTGGCAGTAACCAGAGATGTGCTTCGGTACAGAGTGTAACATTTTATATTGACAAGCTGTTTTGTGAGGGAATCCATTTTAATCTATGACAATGTAGCTTGCAGTGCATTAATGTTTATGCATATACTTCATTATGCTCTTGGAATCAGTACAAAACATCTTTGCAGCTAATATAACATTTTCAATGGCAGCCTATTAGAAGTTCTACCTTTAGGCACGAGTGCCTGTGCTTTAATATCAGTGTGTAGTTGTAATTGTTAGCAACAAGGCCTTTAAAGCTTTAGATTTTTCTACATATTCAAGCAGTGTGAATGGGACTATATTGATGAAAGGGCTGAACAGTGTTTTTGTTAACCTGATAGTTACGAGATGAGACCGACCCTGTTTAGCAGTCTGGGATTATTTGAGGTTAGGCACCTACTTTGAGTAGTTAAAGCCAGGATAGTCCATTAGTCAGATGATATGACCAAGTCTGGCCTCACAAGGATTTATAGAGATCGCCGTCTCCCCGATCAACCTCCAAGGATGAAGAATTCAAAAGCTAGAATTAGCTCAAATAGGAGTCAGTTTCCCTTTTTCATGCAAGTGAATGAATCAGGGACCAAGAAGTTGGGAGGCAAGGCTAAACAGGAACATTATATATTTTATAAAATTATATACACCTTTTGGGGCTTCATGTGCAGCTTTGACAGGAATAAACAAGGCACCATCTCCAACACTATTCACTGGTCTTAAACATCCAAATTAATTTCCAATACTCTGTGTGAGCAAGGACGCCTGGCCAATTCTAGTGCTTGAACTCGACACATGGTCGGTGTTGCCAAGAGAAACAGCAGGTTTACAATAACATGTTGTTTCCTTACTCATTACTTCTAAGGTCAAAGAGCATTTTGTTTTTATGAGGCTGTATGGTAACATTAGAATCCTGTTTTGCTCTTTAATGGATACAGGCAAGTTTACAATTCAGAAAGCACAGCCAGCACTACCTGAGATCCATTTTCAAATTAATTGGGCTTCATCCTGAGCCTTTCTCTTGAAATGTTTTAAGTGAAACATTTTTCTGAAAACACATGCAAGAAAGCATAAATCTGAATTCTGTCTTGTTTGACCAAGTGCTTCAGCTACATGCAGCCTTAAAAATTATCTTACATTTCCACCCTTATCATACCTGTAATGTGAGGACCAACTAACTCTACACTGCAGAACAAGATCTTGCTATTCCCTCTACAATCACGAAGAGATGGAGATGACTTTTTGCTTAGCATCTGTTAGTTTCCCCCTCTGTTTATTTAGCACAATGCCATTATACTGTATGTAATGTACAGGCACCTAGTAAGGACCCATTTTACTGGATTCTCATTTTGAACTGACTCAGCAGGAAACTCTTTTTTAGCCTTGCTTTGGATTATTGGAATATGATCCAGTGGTATTGTGACAATTAGGATGATGATCTTCTCACTTATGGTCTTGTTTAGTTATGCAGTTATGCATCATTGAAACTGTTTGGTAAGCTGTTGAAAGCTCACATAGGATCATGCCAAACATTTTTCTTCCCAATCATAACAGGAATTGTCAGTATGATGATGCTAATGCTACCTCCCATGTTTCTCTTGAGGACCGCATTACCGGACTATAAAAGCCAAGAGGTATTTATTCATAGTACAACAGCTCATGAACTGTAATTAATTGACTTTAAACATAGACCAGCTTTTTTTCTTTCCCTTTTGAAATCAAGGACCCATTATTTCAAAACTAACTGTGAACTTGATGTAGTAAATGTGCCCCTATTAACTCTGTACACTGCATAAGTGGCAAAGGAGACGTAGCAACAGTAACTACGCTCAGGTGAAACATTAGGCTGTAAATCACAAAAACATCTTATCAACACATGCATGGGAAGCTTTAAAATTCCAAAGCAGTCAACACTATTTAGAAGTATTCTATAACTGTGCAGGGTTATAAATAAATAAAATCCAAGATGCACATCAGTTGGAGCAAATATAGACAATAATCCCCCGATGTTCGACATTCACTGAAAATTGCCTTTACAGCTCACCTTTATGTAGTCCTTAGAGCTAAAAAGATGTGAAACTATTTGACTTTCCCTCTCTTCAATGAACAAACACTTGTTTGATGGGAGGGATCAAGTGCGCCCTGTGGGTAGAAACATCTCTTCAGCATCCCTGTGAGATGTGAATGTTTGGCTTATGGCAGCAGCACCAGGAATGCACAGTTGCACTGTTCAAACGTCTCTCTGACTTTGACTGTTTAGCTTTTGTACATGTTAGGCTCATTCTTGGCATGTGTGCCTGGATATGTCCCCAGAGTGAATTATCGCACCTCACTTGTCTTAAGATGTGATGTGTGAAAATAAGTCAAGGCCAGCTAATTGATTTAGTTCCTGTCCCAGGGGCTTCTTTTAATCCAATTATTAGAGTGCACTTAATGATTTTAATTTAGTTTCTGAAATGGAAAGTAAATATTATCCCTTATTTTCCAGTTAGTGGAGAGCAAGTGACGGTGAAAAAATAAACCTTGCACTGACGCTGCGTGTGACAGTGGTTTCCTGTGTCTACAATGCCATCAGACAGATGTGACTTTGTCATTGCAGGTGTTTCATGAAAGCATTGCTGTGGCAAGAGTAGATCCTTGCCTCATATGTCCAGTCATTTTGATTATTATTTTTTTTTTTCCCAGAGCAGCACAGTCAAGGCTCAGGTGTTACACAGAGCTGCAATTCAACAAGACAATTACTGCACAAACCTGACCCATGCTCCGTGCGCCTGTAAATGAATTATTTCACTCCTGGCAAGAATTTTTAATAACTGCCATATTGGCTTTTTTTCCTTAATGATAGATTAGTTAAATGTCATGCAAAATGTAAGTTAATTAATAAACAGACGCTCTGGATATTATGGATTTGTATTATTTAGCTTTGCTGTGTTTAATGTTGTGTTCCATACAAATACCAGGCTCTGATTTCTTGTTTGGCACCCTAAGCGTTGGAGGCATGTGATTGGCACAGTTTAATTTCTACTGGGAAGCGAGGGGGAATGAGTGACAAAGTTATAATGGAATTACGTTCACTGAGGCAAATGTCTGACATATGGTTTACACTAGGCTTTGACAATTCTGTAATATTAATGGCATTTACAACTAAAGACTTAACTGTATATCTTCATTGTAAGTCAGTCACTACTGTTAGCCTGGATATACTGTAACTAGCTGGTAGCAGAGGAAAGCAAGGCCAGATCAACCTGCCAGAGGTGCTCATGGCAAAAATGGGCCATTATACAGCTGTGTACATTCATCTATGTTGGAAAACCACCTGTTGCCACATTTGCAGTGTGATGAATGGATTAAATGTAAATTAATTTTAGATTGTGAGAGACAGAGAGTTAGGGGAGAGTTTCAGCAAATGGCTGGCAGTTTGGAAGAGGTTTGAGTAGCTGTAGGGAAATATTGCTGCAATCCCTTCTGGTTTTCACTAATCAGGGATGACACGAGTTGATTGATGGGTGTGTGTCTGCAGTGGAGGAGCTGCTTCAGTTGTATGATGCCAGACTAGTAGGCATGCCGCAGACTGGTTCTGCCAAGCACCACATTTTTACATCTTTTTAGTAAAATATGCAATCATAAAGTAAGCTTGTGTAACTTGTAAAAAGGAGGGATGGGTTCAGGATGTACATCTTGGAAATGTGGCTATAAATGTGCCGCTGATGAAGGATCCAATACACCTACGGCAAAACACATTAGGGCTGCTGAATTAGACCAAAAATAATACAATTATTCACAATTATTTTGGTTAATATTAAGATCATACTTGTTTAAAACAATGTCTCTTTTTTTTTTATGTAATCCAAATAAAAATAAAAAATAAAAACTATAAAAACAGTGGATTTTAAATATAATTTTGAAAAATAATAAATATAAATAAATATTATAATATGAAATATAGACAAATACAAACATAGTATATAAATATATAGAGAGATTTAAATAAATATTATTAAAAAATAATAAATGGTTATAAAATGACTTATATAACATTGCCACAAGCTACTGGGAACATTCAATATGTAGAAAAAATGAAAATACATGTGATCAAAACTCCCACGGCCTACTGCAAACAGCTTGTGAATTCAACATTCGGTAACCTATATTCAACATATTCAGGAACCACAAACTCACACACATTCCACTTGTGTATCTAACACCCTAAAGACCCATGTTGTGAGCGTGCACATATTCAGCCTGTAAGAAATACAACTTTGCATTCAGCAGCCATTACACATTTCTGCTGCCTTTAAAGTGGGCGCAGTAAAAATCTGTATCAAGCTTTCTGCACAAATCAATAGACCCAAAAGTTCAGAGAGCACAGGGCTCCAAAAGAAACCGAAACCAAGAGCTTTTCTCAAATCTTTACAACAATAACTCTCACAACAGGGACTGAGAAAAAACACTGACACAGAGAAAATCTGTCCCACTGCAATACATTCAGAGACACGGAAATGTAAAGTGCCACAGGGGAGGTTGTCCTTCCCTTTCCCGACACAGACTGTTTATATGAAACTCTGCACTTCTTATGTACTGTTATTGTTTAGCACGCCTTTACGTGCAACAGAGACTGCACTATAATTAGAGCGTAAAGCTTGTGGGTCTGAGAGATGTTTTCACCAGTTCTTTTGTTGCTCTTCATCTCCCTTAACTTTACTCAATCTATCAGAGCTTAAGAATTAATCAATGTATTTATAATGGCCTTCAGGCCCTGTGGCATTTCTCACGGCTATGCAACCAAATAGGATGCAAAGCTGTGATCCTCAAAGAATTTCCATCACAGGAATAATGCCATCCCAAGGCACCGCTGCAAACGCTTGCCCCGAGCATTAGGCACAGATAATTTAAACACATAAGCAGGTTCTTAGCGCACCTTAATCAATGCCAACGGTGTCTTTTAGTTGGGAGGGAGGGGAAGGCAATAAAGAGATAACACTGGTATAACCTGGGGACTTGCTGCAGAAGAAATATGGAGCGCTGAAGCCCTCTGGGTAATGAGAAACAAAACTCCTGACAAAGACTTCTCCTCCTGGAGTTTCTGCACCACAGCAAAGTCACATAATGAGCAAGATCACACCGCATACATTTGATGAATTCTTATGAGGTGATCCTTACCGGAGTGCCATTTGACTGTAAAAATAAACAGAGCAGTAAAAGTTAATATTCACCGAATCGGTGTGCGTGGCACATGAAGTAAAAAAAAAAAAAAAAAAAAGCAGCTATTTTGGAGCAGCCATGTCAGCGCAAATATCGGCAATCCTCTCAAAACCCCATTGAACACAAATGTTTTATGATATCGTCACAAATAACAGACATAAAAAAGCAAACAATGCAGACAAGTGAATTTTGTATCGTAGTGTGTAATAAAATAAGCCGGCAAGCATAATTCCAGAACTCTATCAAAAAAGTGAAATTCTTCAACGTAGCACTTTCTGCTGTAACCAGGCATCCACATCAACAGCCTGTTCCCCCATCTCCCATGAAACTGATATATGAAACCATTTCCCCAAAACCAAACATGCCCGAAAACATTATTAGTGCCATTTCCTCTTCCGTATTAAGGGGAGAAGTGCTGAAGGCAGATCGGAGAAAGCCTTTCCCGGTGATGAAGTGCCTTCCTCTTTAGGTCTCTCTCACATCACAGAGGAAATGTGTGAGATTTATCAGTGTTGGCCCTCTCAGGAGCTTTGTCTGTGGCAGAGCAGCTCTCCGAGGAAGCTGTTGTGCTGCTCTTTCTCAGGGAGCAGGTGTACTTTCGCCACATAGGGGCTTTGAATTATATCTTTGATAGCATTGTCAAAAACACAAAATGAGAGATGGATAACCAGGAAACAGCGGATGAGTGTGTATAAATAGCATGCAGGCAGCTGCAGCTTCACAAATAACAACAACAAAAGATGATATTCTACTAGTTACTCCATCCATGTATAGCTTACCTAATTTAAAGGCTTTTTGGTATGGTTCATACATTATAAATGTTCATTCTTCTCTCTTGACCTTTGTGGGTCTTGTATTAGTAATGCTGCCCTTGCATGTACTAGACCAGATCGTGCACTTTTTGCACCTTAATGATAACGACGAGGTCACAGCCTTTACCCACTGCAGGTAATTAGGCCTGCAGTCGATTACATATAAGGACCTGTGTATAGGACCACAGTTTGACATTCAGTCTGAGCTGTAGCAGCTTTGTGATGGAAATCCAAATTTCCAAGCAAACACTGTTATCTAGAAACAGAGAAGGGTCCATTTCTCTGGATTTATGTGAAATGTACTATTTCCTCAATCTCTTACATGTTAAAAGCTGCTCATGTTTACAGCACTAGTCTCGGCTAAACAAACTACATAGCCAACAAAAAACTAAACATACTTCTCTAACTATGCTATCGTTCTTAAATTCAGGACCCCACCGACATGCAAAAGACTGAATGGCAATTGTTTGACGGTTTATTTATCTGTTTATTTGAGACCACTTAATTATCTGGCAAGGTGTACCTAATAAAATGGTGGTGCTCCTGCTGCTGACCTCAGTGAGTTGCTGGCAGGTTGTATGTATACGTATTATTGGTGTGTTATAGCATGGCGCTCCACAGCATCACCCTGTGTGTCAGTTATGCCACATAAGGTGCTGGTTCACCAGGTGATAATGACTATGACTACTTTTAGCCTCTACACCAATGATGCTGTGTTGCTGCTGATGATACAAAACGTCAAAGCCTGGAAAACCTTGAATTCTTAGGACTCGCATAGTCCAGGCCTCCCTGGCCCTGAGTCCCTTTGATACAAACCGAGCTTTCAAAACTGAGGCGTCCACAGATTGTCAGCTCAATTTGCTGAAACACATCAGACATGTACACGAGCTATATATTTACCTTTACCATTTATGTAAAGTACTGTATGGTGTTGTTAGCATTAATTAAAAACTACTGGAGTGAATCATCAACACATCTCCCGAGCAGATGTACCTTGTGGTGCTCATTAATAAGGCCTGTGCCCGATGTGAATTTTGTTGACAACCTACGACGACCGATGTAACAGTGTCAGTCAAGCAAACAATCAAGGAATCCAACAGCTGAGCGACCACATGCGTCTCCGGAGTGACTTAACGGAGCTCCATAACGCAGGCAAGTGAAGCCAGATGAAGCCATCGTTCATTGAGAGCGTGTCCCAGGATTACATCCCCCTCTTGCTGGGAAGCATTTAATTTCTTCTTTGGGCACAGTGACACTTCAATCTTTTCCCCGTAATTACACATTATTAATGTTATGTAATTTGGCAAGACAGAACCTTGGATGCTGTGACACAGTTATTGACATTAGCTGGCGATGCTTCTTTCCTATGGCTTCAATGAAAAGGCCGTGCCTAATTATGGTCCGATTAGGGTTTTTTATCTCAGTGGCTGAGTGGTACCGCTGACAGCACACGGACACCACTCCACGCTGTGCTTCTACAGCCAGAAAGCTCAATATTTTCATCATCTTAGTCTATAGAAGAGCCTGTAATCTTTGTAAAGTAATACATCATGTACTTAGTGGTTGTTGTACAGCAGATAGATAATTATTAATGTCCTCTGTCAGTTTATAATCTGACAGCTGAAGAATACTCAGCATGATTGATGCGCGCACAATGAGAGTGGAATGCCGGTGCAGGCTTCAGAAACTTTGATCCCTATTCATCCAGAGAAACAAAGAGTTTTATCATTGCACACTTTCAGGAAAGAAAGCAAAAGGTGAAAAATGCTCACCATGCTCAGACTGGAGAATAAATAACAGAGTGAAAGATGGCATTTTGAGAAGTCGTTTCTACAGGTAATGGCCTGGTTGCTCTGACGTCTCAGTTCTCTATTGTAAGGTAAGTGAGGTATTATTACATTGTGAAATTGGGTCAGTTTTATCCTGGGAGGAAATAGGCAACAAGACAGCAGACCTTTCTTTCACAGAGATTGCCATCAAAAGCACATATAGAGGTTTCAAGTGATGATCGATACTCAGAATCAGATGTAGTGACTGCGGGGTGTGACCAGTAAGATTATTTCAGAAACCCACTGCTTTCTCTGTGACCTTTTATAATATATCATTTTGTCTTCTTGCATTTCATATTGAAGCATTGGAACTTGCATTTCTTTTAAAGACTGGACTCACATTTTTGTGCCAATAATGGTCTTAAATTCTGACTCGCATTTTTTTTTTTTTACTAGCATGAAATAGGACCATGGAACTGAATTGAAAGCATCACAGGATTTGTCTAGGGCTGGAGATTTTATTTATTTATCTTATTCATATGAATATCTCTGTCAATGATAAAATTGATTTATCAAGGAATACTAGCATAGTTATCATGGATTAAAAGTTGCTAAACTAAAAAACTAAACATTTTGTGTGTCCAAGGTCCATATTATATTTTTGATATTCTTGTGTTCTGTTGTAGATTCGTCTATCCCCTCAAGCATTAAATGTTTAACAATGTACATGTACTAAACCTGCACAGCATGTATTTGGTAATATCAAGATTTTCTGATAAAATGAAGAATAAATTGCTGTAGGGATGATCATTACACTCAACCCAGTGAAATGAGATTTGGACCAAATTATGAATAAAAAACATTCATTTGTCTTACAAACAAATGCATATTTCATTTTCTTTCTCTTTATTCTGTGAATGTAAAAATTAGAATTTCGTTTGCTTGAGATGACAAAAAACATCAATAATTTTATAAGGATCACAACAAAATCTCTTCAAATAAGAAAAAACAAAGGCTCTGCATTGTTTTTATCTCATTCATTTAAAAAGGCTGAAGTTTGTATCAGGAATTAACTTGAAAATGAGTCTTAAATTCCTCATGCTGAGATGTTAAAATCTATTTGAAAGCTCAGTTAATTGTTCTCCAGTTGCATTATCAAAAAGCTGAAAATGGTCCTACTGAAAACTAGATGTTTTGGAGATCCATGGTATTCACAGGACACCAGCAACACTTTGGGTGTAGTTAAAGCCAAACCAGGCGGGAAGTGAAAACAATTCCACTCTGATTTGTTGGATTTTCATCTTTCATCATTAACATGCACATGTTTAGTTTAACAAACAAACTTGTGTTTGATAAGAAGGCAATTACCATAATCTTCAATAATAATCCAAAGAAGTCAGGAGAACCAGGTTCCCTCCTGCTGGGACATGTGACACTCGTACACCAAGGCAGGGCACACTAACATGTGAAGTGTGATGACATGTTTGGACAAACAGCTGTCAGTCACATGTGTGATGGGTGGTAGATTTAAGGTTACAGCTGCGTTGAGGCCATCTAAATCAGATTAGCAACAGATAATCAAACTCCATTGTTCATCTCCTCTAATACATATATATATATATATATATATTAAGATCAATTAGAAAAAATTATGTCTAATGCCAAAACTGTATCGAATATGTGATGCCTTGTATTATATCTAGCAGCTGCTGATCAGCCCTACATACAGCGTGTTTATGTAAGGGAAGGGACCATTTATAGCTAATTGTTGCACAGTTACATTTCAGATCAGTATAGGCTCTGCTCTTTTCAGGAGCACTCAAAGGATCAGAGCAGAAATAATGATTCTGCTAGGAGAACAAATCCTAATCAATATCTATACATAAAAAACACAGCTAAATACCAGCTGTTACACTGCAGTCTGCTGTGAATGATCTGATGATGTGAAGCCTACAGCAAACAACTGATGCTAATCATTTAACCGACCTGCACTCCAGAGGATTGCCTGGAGTTATAATATTTAATATTTCAGCATCACAACATGTTTTGGACAATGTTCTAAGCCAGACAAATATGTAAATATGTAATGTAATTTTATTCAAAGACACATTTTCTTCGTACTCCCAGGAAACATGGGACACTCCAGATGATGTCTCAGAAATGAACTTTTAAAAGGTGATGCAGCATTTTTTCCATTGGCACATCATTTATTCATTTATTATAGCCATTTTTTTCAATACAGTAATCTAGCAGAGACCTAATTTATTCATTTGATATCCAATATTGATCCAGCTAACTACAATGAGTGTTTTTTGCCTGTTGGGTTTTCCAACAGAAATGATTCCCAAAACGATAAATTGCCCTGGATTTAATAAACATGAATTACGCTTGAACTGGGATCTAGCTCAGTATTTTTGACAATCTACACATCTTTACTTTGGCTCTGTCTTGCTTTGGCTGTGTAGGACTTATTGGCATTCATCCGAATACACACTGAATGGTACACAGCTTTTTAGCCACACCGATATGGTGCCAAGGTTATGAGAGCTACTTTCAAAGTAAACAGTAGAGCTTTACATGAAGTGTTGATACCACATTTTTAGTCATTTCAATCAATTCCATCTTGGCAATTTATGCAATTAGAGTTGGTGCTGCTCTGGCTCAACCCCAGACCACTGTCTCTCAGTGTGGGATGGGTTAACAGGGGGGTTGTGAAGACTTTGACACATGCTTTTAATGTTTTCCATGCAAACATGTTCCATTGAATAATTTGGCTGTTGTTTATGCTGTTCTATATAAATGTGGACAAAATGATTAATGGTTTAAATAATGTTTTTTTGTTGTTGTTGTTTTATAACAGAAGACACTCATGGAAATGATTCAAAAGGCTGAACGGTTCACAGATAATATTACTGTTGAATATTAAGGCAGGCACGACAAAGAATATTCATAACAAAAGAAATGCTTATTAGTAATTATTAACACAAATTATATATATATATATATATTAGGAAGCTGGATGTTTGATTTTTGATATTTGCCATCAAAACATTGCCATATTTTCTGCGTCAGAGGCTAATGCTTTATGGGGTTGCTTGGGATGGCATAGTTTGGGAACCCCTGACCTAGACTATACCAAACAACAAAACAAGCTGTAATGTTAACTGTGTGCTCCCATGCAAGAAGGAAAGGAAGATTGAGCATCTGTGGATACACTCAGATCTTGAGGTTGCACCTCCACAGAAATAAATATGCTTATTGCTGCCAACAGCTATTGTAAGAAGACAACATTTTAGAATAAGAGATTAAGTGTTACACAACCGAATGGAAAAACTAAACAAAACAGACAGTGGGATATGTCAAAGGTTATCTGTATATCTTTTAAAAGCTGCAATGCACTGTCATTTCCAAGCCCTTGTGGGCTGGGAAACAACGCATCATCTAACCCTTGAGAGCATCTAAACATGGCCGTGTGCTGCAGGGCCAGAGCTGCATGAAATCAGCCACTCTATGTGTAAATGGACTGTTGGATTCACAGGTGACTGGACACTGCTGTCATTGTGAGAGAGAAAAACATAGAAACCTTCCCAGCCAATTGACAGGCTCACAACAGAAGTACTTATGTGGCTTTGTTTCTGCATGTTTTTTCATGAACAATTCCAGCACCATGTCCCTAAAGTTCAAATTATTTACTGAGCAGAAAACACAGCTTCTGTGGTGTGAAAAGCATAGATATGGCTTTGTGTACCTTGAAAACAGCCCGTGTGTTATTTCATGAGAAAGAGCAAGGACGACAGCAAGGGATGGCAAGGATCCTGTTTGAATTTTAGGAATTTTTATTTCATGCCTAATGAATTGCCTTTTAAGAGGATTTATTGTACGCAAAAGTTGCAACACTGCATGTGTGTCAAGATCTGGTGAAATTTACAGAAGACAAGGAAGACGCTAATGGATGTAGCAAATTACCTCAGTGGCGCCTCCTACAAACTTTTGAGCGAATATACCCTATAAGAGCAGCATCTTATAGGATATATTCAGTTAAATGAACAAAATTTGGCAATTATATGTATCATGGGCAGTGACATAAAAAAGCATCTTCCCAAAACCCAACAGCAAGTCTGCCATTTAAACAGGAATGAGGAATCTGTATGTATTTTAGCTATTTCCAGGCTCTGTACTTTAACAAACTCCTTCTTGAAGACTGACAGATGATTTCATCCTTCTAGCTGCCAGAATTAATGAATAGGAGTTAACATCATGAAATGATTCGAGTTACCAGGCTCCTGAAATGCCTTGAAAATTTTTGCCAGAAGGTTCAGGGATGAGCGACTTGAGTAGCAGGCGGCTCACTAGAGTTGCTGGCTCTGGTTACAGGTACTGGCAGGCAGGGACAGGTCCTGACCCTGTGGACGGTAGGACGCCGCTGTATTCCATCTTCGTAGAGGTCACACACATTTTAACATCCATTTGAACTAAAAGCAGTCATTACTATAACATGGGAGGGTAATTAATCTGACAGTTGTCACAAATGTCGATGCTTTAGCTGCTCAAATAACAGCACTGTCAGAGGCCAGTGTATCATCATCAAATCATATTGGTGAAAGTTTGAATTTAGATTTTTTTTGTTGTTGTTGTTGTTGTACCGGCCTTTAATCTCATCATTCATGTTCTACTGACTGTGAGAAAAGTTGATTCATGAAGCAGAGGTGATCTTTTTGCTAATGCTAATATTGGTTTCTCTGACATAATGGCACTCCTAAAAGAACAGTGTGTCTTCACATCACATTTTTAAAATCATTTATCTTGATCATACAACATTCTGTGGTCAAAGGAGTAAAAGAGTTTAAGTGTTCTGAAAGTATGACGTTTATCTTGGGGGCAGAAAAAACATGGCTATTTTCCAAGGACAATGGATGGAGACCTTTGGTTCATAGCTAATCTTAAGCTTTCCTTAAATTTTAAAATGCTCTCCCATGGACCAGATCAATACATTTGGTTGGCGTTTTTTAGGACTATGGACTATGGTTGGCCATCATCATCATGTCAGTGTAAGTGGGTATATTTTTTTCTAAATGTTTTTTTTTCATGTGCCCAAGGCCTGAAATATCTCAATGACTATTCGATGGATAGTCATGATATTGTTTTCAGTAGGATAAAACCTTCTGACGTTTTATTTGGAACCTCGAGGAGGACAGTTAAATCTCTCAATATCCACCACATAAACTGAGTTTGGCATGGACATTGATGTTCCCTGCAGAATAAACTGTGATAAAGCTGGTGATCCTGTGCCTTTTCATATGGAACTATCATCTAGTCAGAAATTCAACTTGCCCATTACTACGGTTTCCAACATCCACCCACAGCCTCAGCTGTACTTTTTACTGACTATGAGCAAAAGTCAGTCTGTTAACATGCTAAACATTAGCATTGCCGTTGTTTGTCTGTCATGTATATGTGCCTGTATCCAAGTGATTGCACAGTCTTTGATTTCAACACGAGTGGCCCTTCCCCTCTCAGAGCTCCTGCCTACAGTCTTCTAAACTTAGTTCTTCTGTGCTGGAGTCTGTCAATCAGTACTGTAGTGTGGGCACTTCTCCTGCAGGAATAACACGCTTCCTCTGGCGAGCTTTAGCAATAAAAGACATTTTGTGAGTTCTTAGAAAGTGCTAAATTCAAATATCCAATAGCAACCAAATCAGTATGATAAAGCAGGGCAACAATCCAATTTATAGCAACATGTAATGTGACCTTTGGATGTAACATTAAACTTTAATTCATGCCAAATAAAAAAATCAAAAATAGATGTCAGTGATTGTATTTTTACTTTAAGAGCAGCAGAAACTTAATACTTAAGCAAGGGCACGTTTGTGAACAACAAAAACACATCAACTGCCGGAAATTGATACTAGCCTTAGATTGCTATTGAATTTTCTCTCCTTTTAAATGGTTGGTAAAAACAGGATAGTCCATCATTGAGGTGCTTCATGTGCAGCCTTTGATATTTGCTCTTTGATATTGACCACACAATCAATAGAGCTTTCCTATAGCAGAGCCAGTAATATTACTCAATTTTCACAGTTAGGTAATATTAGTCCCGAAAGAGCCTATCTATCGATCTGACCACACAGAGACCTTTTACTATCACGAGCACTCATTGGGATACAGTATGGTAACTCCAGTACTGTCCAGTAAGGATGGCAGCAGGAAATAGACTCACTCATATTGAAGGAATTTGTTTCTTATTATCTTCAAGTGTCTGTTGTTTGCCAAAGGTAATTAAGGTTGGACTAAAATCAAAGCAGGGGAATGTTATCATGGAGAGACAATCAGCTTTAGACGCCTGAGATACAGTGATTAAAAATCTGTTTCATTGAAAACCAAATATAATGTAATATTTCCAATTTGTATGCCCATTCAAATAAATTGTGTGTTGGCTGCCTAACATCTAATTGCAATAGAAAGTCTCTCAATCTGTGTCACTATTTTACTGCTATAAGTTTGTGTGACATCAGTACATCAGGGAAAGTGAAACCATTGTTTTATTAGTAGATTTTGGTTTAATTTGCAACATTCACCTGCATAAGCCACGCGCTGTATAAAACAAGTGAATCTTAATAATTCGTTAAGGGACTATGATTTGGGATTTTTTTTTTTTCCATTACCATTTTGTTTTTGTAACCAGAACTGACAATAATTGGATTAGCAGTTAAAGCTGAACAGAGGACATCCAATTCATTAATTAGAAATGAACGGCTGACTCTTACAAAATGTGACGAATGTTACAATTAACTTCCATGAACTGAAAACACAAAGTGAAAGGGTCAAAGCTGTAGTGTAGTAGTTCTGTTGGATGAAACTTAAATTCTCAGACAAACCCAGAGAAACTCGATGGTAGCATCAGCCGTCGAGCTGACAAAGCTTGACAGATGCACTTAAAGCTGCCCTGTGGCCTGTGGACACTGGTGGCTTTATAGAGTAATACTGTTGTTATCCCTGCCAACTGCACAGCGCCATAATGTAAATGTGTGGAGTATGCAAGCTCTAACACCAAAGAAAAGGAAAACAGATACCTAAAAAACTGTGACAAATGGGAGCAAAGATTTTTGTCAACTGTGTCGAAATGCACCTTTTACCAGTTTTAACAGCTTCATTACAGTCATTACAGTGTTGTAAAAGCATGAACATAGCCCCCCAATATTTTTGCAGTGTTAATTTCAAGGTGGTGGTCAAAATGACCTTTATGTTTGATTCTTTACATAAAACAATGCTTTAAACTCTACATTTTTAATCTTTAATGCAAAAGAGCCACTAGGTTTTTTGTGTTTGTAGGGCTTTCAACCACAAAACTGAGCAATGTATTTTTAAGCCTTTATTATTCTCCTAACCTTTACCAAGTGGCTAGGTCGCCTGAAGTCAACCGTTTTCGAAAAAAGACGTATAAAACAGTGATTGACACAGTTCAAAACAAACACTGATCATAGCAGAGTAGGAGGATATCACATGTAGGAAATCATATAAATTGGTTCTTGAGAATAAATGATAAACTCAATGTGCCTCCCCGTATGTACAGCCCAGAGAAGCCTGATTCAGACCCCAGTGGTGTTTTCTCCCCTGCAGCTTATTATCGTGCTGCACGTCTGCAGACGAATCGCCAGCATATTTAATAATTCGATCAAGCAAATCTTTTTAATCTCGCAGTAAATACACAGATACAATTATCTCCTTGTCTCTATCAGTTAAGAGAAGAACAGTCAATACATGTGAGAGGACGGGTGAGTGCCTCTGTGATAAATTGGAATGAAATGCGAAGCAGCTGGATCCAGACTGACAGCTCCAAGTCAATGAGCAGCCAGGTAGAGAAGCGTAATATCTCCTAAGAGTCTATTTTTCTGACTGACTGACAAGTTCGCCCAGGTTACTGTTTTCACAGCGTAAGGTGATTCTTCAAGCGTGCACAACCAAGACCCTCTGAGGGAAATAAGAAGAGATGATGCTGTCGAGCTGCTCGTTGAGGAATGAACACGAACATGAAAAGCAAGATTGAGACGTGGATGGTGCCGTTTTAAGAACTGACACAGGAACGTTGACTGACAAACTGTTTTGCAACAAAACAACTGCTTTACAAGCTGCATGTCCTCCTGTGAGCAGCCTTACACTGTTCATTGGATCGGTTAATTTTATTTCTAATGATGTCCATGTGCACTGAGGGCTCAAAAGCAGTTTCCCAACAGAAAGACTTCTATGATTCACCAGGCCTGTCAGAAAATCAGTATCCACAAAAAAACTAAATACTTAACTATGAATGATCATTACTATTACTTATTTTATTGTTGTTTTTCTCTTATATCCCCCTTTGTTTTGACTTTCTTGAGTGTTAAAGTGTAAAGCTGCAAAAATATTGCAGCTTGCTGAACTGCTAGAAACGGAACAAAATACCTTACAGTTTTAATATCCCTGAGATATTGGAAAATGTGCTGAATATTCCTGTCCGTGTCCATGCCACAAGCCCTGATATTTTCCATTTATTGACCATCCACAGCAAAGTAGCACAGTGTTGTAGAATGGTTTTACCATTTTAAACCTATCGCAGCAACATAATACGTTCAAAAGGAAAAGGATGACTATGAGAAAAGAAAAAAGAAAAAATGCAACTGTTATGCCGCTTAAAAAAAAAAAAAAAGAATATATATA
>JAOWBC010000001.1:27375286-27388831 GCA_028566105.1 Hypoplectrus providencianus
TTACCTTTACTGTTTCAGTTCACAGAGAGTTGTTCAATTTGTAACCAAAGCAGCCAATAACCAGTGTGCATGATAAGAACGTGAAAGTGTGGTTGTCTTACGTATCGGGCTACAGGAGTGTGTGGCTGTACCACTCGTCAGCTCCTCAGAAGATCACTATTCTTTCTCTCTCTCTCTGGAGCAATGTCTGTAAGTAGCTCTCATTTTGTTGAAGCAGATGATTGAGCTGGCTAAGGAGTTAATGTGTTAGTTTTATTATTTCATTTTTGGTTAGTATAAAAGTATAGAAGTAGTAAAAAAGTATAAAACTAGTTAAGTTAGTTTTATACTTGTTGCTGCCAGTTGTTTTTCTAAAGTGCTTGTGTCTCATTGTATTGTATTGCAGTTTTAAAAAATTCCCAGTAAACTTCCTGGAGTGTTTAGGCTGAATGGAACATCACCCATGAGAGTTACCACAAGGACCTTTGTGACCTTCGATAAAATTACCATGTTGTAAACGTTGAATGAAACTTCATTGCTTTTTTTTCAGTACTATATCTAATGGTAGACTTTTTAACTATTGCATATAAAACTGTCGCTGTAAGCCATTTGTTTTTATTTTCTGAATTGTTTTCCTCATGGAAGATGGTTAATTTAGGACCAAATTTAACAAGGCTGAATTTTTGCAAAGCATTAACAGTGAAGGATGGTTGCAAAAGCACAGAGTACTAAATACGGACACATTGTGAACATGCAGTGCAGTTTGACTGCAAGCTACAGGAATACCAATGAATACTTAACAAACACAAGACTTTTCTTCAGCATTCCCTCAAAAAAAAATAGTGGTTATGGCAGCATTATTTAGTGTACAAACTCTATTTCTCTATCCATCTTTTGTCAATATAAATTTGTATATGATTTTTGGTAATGGCATGTAACTTACGCGGGGCATCAACAAAGTCATTAGGACTCATTAGAGCTTTTGAATATAAAATGGAAAATCTTTAACTCAAAACTGAAACTGTCAACCTAATCATGGTGCAAAAAAGCCAGAGGATTGGTAGAGAGAATTGTTCCTCTGCAGACTATAAGTACAAAATGTCAACGGCAATCCAACCAATTTCGGCGGGAAACAAGAGTGAGGGACTGCAGCCATGCCAGCGGCTCTGGGGAGGTGTGCCTCACAGTTCAAGAACCTTTGCTCCAAACTGAAAAAAGGTTAATCTCATGACGGCGCTCGAGGAGAAAGTCAGGGGCTCACCGAAGTAATTGAGAGTGATCCTCTGGGGACGTTCAATATCACTCCCACAAATCATAGAATCTGATGTGGTTATGGTTAGAGAAATATTGTGATGTTACTTCTGTAGAATGTCACTGGTAATTGAATATAATTGTATACAAACTGATGATAACCATTTAAAAAACACAATCCCTTCACCAGCAGTTTATTTGTAAAAGTCTCTTACATAAAACACTGTTTATCTCGAATATGTGGACTATTTTATTCTTTCCTGGCAGATTGCCCTGGTCTGTGCAGACCTCAAGGGCCAGTAAGGAAGAGGTGGGGGATTTATGTGCTGCACGGAGTCAAGAGTCTACTATTTTGGAAAGGCATGAAATTAAGTTTTAAAATTGCAGAAGCAGAGAGAGAGAAAGCAGGTTTGCCGGGTAAATCTAAAGGCTACATCTTAAGTGGTCGCCATCAGACAAAATTATTCTTAATCATTCTATTGCTGAGGAAAGTACTCAGGTGATTACTTGGAGCAGATTGCATCATGCTTACACACAGAGGCTCATGCAAACACACACACACACACACACAGGTCTGTGGTTAAATACAGTCTGACTCAGAGGCAGCATTTATTTTAACAAAGATCACTCTGTCCCTCACTGCTGCGTCTTCCATACAAAAATCATGCTAACCAAACAAATTGGACCCCTTGTGTACACTGGGTGTATCTGTCAGTTCCTGACAAAACAGATATGCTTCTCCATTAACCATCTGCTCTATGTATCTATACTGTACTGCTTTTACTGTCACATTTTTTGCACTAAGTCTGTATTTTTCCACTCACACCTGTTTGAATGTGCTGGTGCGGTGCTACGTGCTCTGTCAAACCGTGCACAGTGGTGCTGATCCAGGGTAGACGCTGATCACGGACTGGCACTGATGTGCTGCTGAGAGCTGCACAGTCAGCGTGTCCGCTCAAACTGTACAACAATGGTACCATCATAAAAAAGACATTTATGTACATTCCTTACGTTTACAGTTACCAAATTCCCATTTTTGACATATTTTAAAGATATTTAGGATGTTTATTTACATTACTGGTTACACAAAAAACATGGAAATATTCCCAACATTTGGTTTTAATGTTTCTGGTGTCATTATCACTTTAAATCTGTTATATATCTGTGTGTGTGTTAATAAAATCCACATATTGACGCATACACATTCCACACATTTCCATTAAAATTATGAAAAATCTAAAAGGTAGAGAAATTGGCTGATTTTAGAGATCTTTGACATGTATAAGTACATACACAAGTAAAAATGTGTATGTGTAAAAGAAGAAGAATGAACATCAATTAACTAAATTCTAACAGTGGTATTGCACGTATCCTGGACTTATTGCATAACTTATTACACTTAATGCACATTCTTTATATTTTCTTACAGGTCTAGCTACAGGTTAGCCTGGAGTTTGGTGAATTTGATGTACTAATGATCATATATCTGAATTTCAGAATGTTTTGGTGCCTGCATTATGTAGATCTCACCTCTTATTTGCATAAAAAGATACCGGGGTAATGTGTACTTTTTTCAGTTTAAACCTTAAGCAAAAACCAAACACCAGCACGGTTCACTGAGTCAGCTGAAGGCAGGGTTCAGACCTTTGTTTCAAACAGAGGAGAGATCCTGCCAATCATTTTTATTTAGGATCAAAGATAGAATGTGAAATCACATATTTCTGCAGCACTGCTGTATTTCAGCTCTGAGCAGCCTTTACATTACCTTTCAAAGCATCATCATGTCCCTGGCTGCACTATATGAAGGTTTGATTTAGTGGAAGAGGCCTCTGGTAAGTGTTCAAGCTGTGAAGTTCTCTGCGTTCAGTGATTGGCCTCCATCCCTAAGCTGCAGCAGCTGCTGGTGCTGCAGCTACTGCTGACATTGTCAGAAGTCCTCATAATCTCCCGGTTATTGAGTCGGCTGTTTTTAGGTGTGTGGTAATTCACTGAACCTCAGAGATCAAGGATTACAAGCCACTTTGGGCCGCTGGCCAAGCTAAAGAGGCAGACAGGAGGGGAGGGAAAATGAGGCTAGGTAAAGGCCACAGCATGCAATATCCTACAAGACAGAGAGGGAAATATCAACACATATTTGTCATAAATACTTTTATTAGTGCAGCATGAGTGGCAGTGCTCATATAGATATCTGCAGCCAAGAAAGTGAGTTTCCATTTTACTGTTGTTACAAAACTGTCCTATGGAGATTAATTAAATGACTCATCTCAAAACCAGAAATGCAACTTCTGCAAACTTGGACTTTTTAAATCATATTTACAGTCAGTGAACGTTATACTAGTTTGACACATTGGGAAAGATGTTTGTTTACCAGCAGCAGGTTAGCTTAGCTTAGCAAAAACACTGTCCGAAGCTAACACCGGTGTACTTCAGGTCAAAATCTTTAAAGTATTTTCTCTTCTCAAACTCAAGACATACTTATTTAGTCTAGCTTTTTTTTCCTTAACAGAACATGATGCCTTTTCCCCTTGTTTAAAGAAATTAAATACGAGCACATATCACTAATATTCTGTGTGAAAGTATTCATGAAAAAAGCTTTAGAAAGAAATGTGTAAAAGCCTTATATCTCACTAATTTTTAATAATATTAAACATCTACAGATGTCACCTTGAACTCTGAAATTATAAAATGCTCATCTCAGTTTGACAGAAATTCCATGAACAACATAACTGATGGATTCTTCAAGAAAACAATCAGCAGATGAATTAATTATGGAAGAAAATGCATTACGGTCTTACCTCTGCCACTGTATTTAACAAAAATATATTTTCATGTATTTACAGTGGGAATATTTTTTATCAACATCTGGTTTTGAAATAATTGGCATCACGTAAAGAAAGCCATCCATTATGTGTTTTTCTGTCTTACCGTTTCCTCTGACTACTTTCCTGTTATCAAATATAATTTCAGAGGATAAAAGTCAGTACACCTGTGGCGAAAAAGCTCTGAGGGTAACCCGAAAAAGTTATAACAGGTAAGCATATAGAGACGTGAATGCACTAAAGTACACGACACTTGAGAAATCACAGGGTTTAAATCTATTATCCCCACTTGCAGCCACTTAACCAACAACTTCAGTGTGTTTCATGAATTTTTTAGACCTACTCACAAGCCTTTGAGTCCCATTTATAAGTGTCCAGGTTAATTTGCCCTCTCTCCTTTACACATTGGTCCTTAGCAGATCATTTTTTGGGGCACAAGATGCAGTGAACCTTTGACTTCAATTTCCTGCTGCTGGCAGACGTAAATTAGAAGAATGTTTGGACGGCCGGTACAGCTCCCCGGCCTCCACTGTGAAGGCTCGGAGAGAAACTAAGGGAGGCTGTTGTCGTTCCTGAAGGATGACTTTGACCCCTCACCATTTAGTCTGCTCTGGTCCGGTGGTTAGGGTTTGAGACCATGGCAAAAGAACACCTAAACAAGCAGGGGTCATTCTGTTAAGGAAAACCATGATGGGAATATGTTTTGACACTATTTGTCTATTTGACAAACCCAAAGGGAAATAAATAAAATAAAGATGACTGTATGTTTTGTCAATTCATTTAAGAATGACATGGTGAAGGTGAAGAAATTAAAGTCTACTGGTCCAACAGTCACAAGTGATTTTAAGTTACCATAAAAATTATATTTTTTAAATTAATTTCTTAATAACAGTGTGTGAACATAATTGTTTTTAGGCATTATGTTTGCAGTCACTGGACTAATGCAGTGGACCAATGGCTATATGTTCCACTTCAAGTCAGCTAGAAACCTTTAAAAAGTCAACATTTTCTTCATAGACTATAAACACATGGACATTGTGTCACTGTGAGTCACACATTATCTTTCTGAAGAGCCACTCTTTTGTAGCAAATCTACTTATTTTGAAACGAACACAAAGGTTTAGTATGCTGTTATATTGTGTTAAATTTTGCAGATATGTTCTGTTCCTCCTTGGACACCCCCGAACCTGAACTGTTTACACCAATTTCCAGTCGACAAGACAGTTGAGAGAGACATCTCAAACGAACTGACCTTTTACTTCTAAATAACCTGGTTTTGATAATGAGATTAAACTGTGGATTTGTTTACAACCTGTCGGATGTCGTGGCGTCTCTTGTTGCCTGCCCTCTGGGAGTCGGGCTTCTCTTCCTGGTGGAGTCCTCCTGCGTCTCAGCTTGTACTGTAGGGGTGACAGGAGGTTGCTTTCCTTCCCCTGGTGTGTCAGTCATAGTTTCATTATCCATCATGTTGTTGTTCGCTATCCCCCTTCTGTTTGTGGTATTAAACGATTAGCAATCAATGAGGCCCTGCTGTGAGTAGACTGCTGATTGGGAGTCATCTACCCTGGGTGTCCTGGGGGATGTTGTGAGACGTGGTGGTGTCTTGTGGTCCACATTGTGTCTTACTTAAAGGCCATAGTACTTTAATTTATTTACATGCTTCTTTTGCACCTGTAATTGCAGCCTGAATTTGGTTATGCTAAAAGAAATAAAATAAAATAACCATACGTTACTATATGGAATGGGTTCTCCGTTTGACCTTGCTATTCTCTTCCACCGAGTTTCCTTACAGTCAAGCCTGGGGGTTTTTCATAATCCTGCTGCTAATTGACAAATCAAATCATAGAATTATCCCCTTTGGTGGAGTTAATAAACGAACATATGGAATTTCAAACTTCTCTATTTTTACTGTAAACTCTATGAGAACTGAGAACTGGTTAAGTGGTGCATAGGCATATTATCATCCAATCCATACTCACTTCTATTACAACTTGATCTCACGAAATGATGTGAAATGACCATGGCTTTTTAACACTAACACTGGATTCTGTGCTGCTGGCACATCATGTATGAAACTGCTGTGCCACCAACAGGGACTTCTGTGGAAGTTGCTGTCATCTCCCGTTATTGGGTGAAACACCAGAGCAATCTAAAAATAGCACACATCATTATACATACACATACAGTGTGCAGTTTCCAAACCACTTACCTATAGGTCTAAGACAAAAACTTCCTGGTAACGTGCTGTAAGAGACAGTTTGAACAGCAAATAAAAGTAAAAATAATAATAAAAGTATGGAAATGCTGGAGGTGAATTTGTAATGAAGGTCAAGTAAGACAAGGAAGTTAAGAAAAAAACAAAAACATGACAAACCATTTTCACACATTCCGTGCTGCCAGTATGTAATTAGGTATTAAAGAAGGCAACATCATTTCACATTATTTGTGATATCAAGCTTACATTAATGAACTTCTCAACCAGAAGTGTCGACTGTTTCTGAGAAACCAACTAACATTAAAGCGTACATTCTGACATACATAATGTTAATGTACACTGTTGTTGTAAAATCACTTTTTTACATCACAGTATTTTAAACAAGCATAAAGAGTTTGGTGATTCATTTTGATTGAACACCTAACATGAGCAGGCTAAAAACCAGCAGGGTACTCTATAGGCTCTATAGACTATTGCTTTAATTTAACATTTATATAAACAGAAATGTGACCCACAACATAAATATGATGGGTCTGCATGAGATGCACGTGTGGAAGCATGTCTGCTCCTTGAGATACACACCTGGGATATCAAAATGCATTTGTGGGCAGCAGTGTTTAAATGTGGTCCTAAATAAAGTGACACACTGACCAAAACAGATCTGCCAGCTGTTCCTTCCAAAAGTCCAATAAGGCCTATTACCGAGAGTTACAGTATCTGCAATATGTTCACAATTTTATATTACAGTATAACTAAATGCTAAATAAATTCAATGCCCACGTTCGGCTTCAAGGACACCTGTCACAGGCATTGACATATACACAACAAAAGCACTAGCAGATTTATTAACTTGTTGTTGTGGGAAGGGATATTTTCAGGAAAATGACAATAAAACGAAAATGGCAAGTGAAAGATGCTGTGCAGTTTCATATAAGTATGAAATCTCCCATGATGCAGTGAGTCACCTTCGTATTGAACAGGTGTCTGTCTCTCAAGCAGAGCGAGGGATCTTAGACGTGTATGATTCAAAGGGAAGAGGGCTGGCTCTTTATTATTGTACTGCTGTTTTGGCTAACAATCTTCATTGAGGTAGCACCTGCCACAGGGACAGGAGACAGGAGCAGAGTCCTTTGCCCGACAGGATGGGATGGACGGGCCAAAACAACATGGAGGAGAGTCTAAGGTAAGGTAAGAGGCTGGTTTCTACAGCTTGATGCTCATCTTCAGTGATGTGTTCCAACAACAGCAGCATAATATATAAATAATATACGTATTTGTATAATTTCAGTGGCAAAGGCCCCTGATAATGATACACCCTGAATGACAGAAGGAATGGATTGAACCAAATTAAATGATCAATTATAGTCATTATGTTCCACATGTTCACCACATTAGGGTTTGTTCTTTCTTTCAACAAAAAGTGCTCTGGTGGAAAACAATAATTATATTATGAAGTCTACTTGTACTTTATTTGGGAAATTATAGTTTATGGCATGACATCACATGAATAGGCATTTTAAGTATCACTCCCACAACATGGCACAACCCTGTGCATCATCTGGACATCACCTGATCTAGTGGGATTGCACTGATGAGGTTGCACTCAGGCATATCACAATCACAAGGTCAACATGCTGATGTTTCGAAGGTATCTAAATGGCACACAATATATACAATACACAATATATATGTGTGTGTAATAAATGGGGTGTAGGCTGGTTAAAACAAAACAAAACAAAAAAAAAAACAATAAAACATGAGGAACAAAGATTGGCATACTGTATTCAAAGTTCCCATTTCAATTTAACAAAGGTCGTCATCAGGCAGGAGCTTTGAATCAGAGTTTTTACAAAACTGTGTGGCATCAAATACGTAATTATTGAGAGTAAGTTGCTCTGACAACCCAGTTTTAGCACAGTTTGGGAACAATTCCAAGCGTCCGTCATCTGATGGCTGGTGAATCCAAAGCATGGTTCCTCATTCACCACCTGCTGCCAATCACTACAGCCACCCAGATAAACTCTTGGCTTCAGTGAAGGAAACTCTATGAAACACATGTGGCAGTGTGGGAAGACAGTGAGGGGCTGAACCTTGTTGCTGGACTTGTTGCTATTGTGAAATCTTAAGGCGTTAACAGCATAAATATATAAGACTTGTCTCCACTCAAAAACAACCAATTGGTTGTTTTTACAGGTAGCAAAATTTGACCCATTTTTTATAAAAAATTAGGAATGGCCATGATGTAGAATGTAAACATCCTATTCTGATGGTTACATTGGATATCTTGTTGAAGCCTCCACATCCAGCCAGCAGGAGTGTGCTCAGCACTGCCTCCGGTGGACAGTCTCTGCAGCTACATCCCAACCCCATTGTAGGACAGCTATCAGCCTTCAGTGTCAACACAACGCAGTGCAGGTCTCCCACCATCTGTGAGGTAATATGAGAAATATATGCCATATACTTTAATCAAGTGCCCACATTTTAATCAGAGTAACAGACAACCGATGGTCGTGGATAAGGCTTTTCAATTAAGAATGAAGCACAAGCTAGACAAAGAGGTTCCGACAAGAATAAAATGGTGTCAAAATTGGAACAAAACCAAGAGCGTGTGCGTGTGTGTGTGTGTGTGTGTGTGTGTGTGTGTGTGTGTGCGTGTGTGTGCCTGTGACACTAATTGTCAAAAGTGAATGTTACACCAGTGCAATAAAAACACACTTAACTTTGTTCTTCATTCCCTCAGGGGTGGTCAGCATAACAGAATGCAGAACCGTCTGTGTGCACCGAGGCTGCACTAATGTATCAAACACAGGGGTAATTCATTGCAATTAGCGGCGACTCATTTAGGTAAGTAATGTCACCACAACCCCTGATGAATGGCAATCTAGTCAAAGACATGAGTCGGGTTTTCTTTGTCTGAGGGGAGTAGGCAATTGATATTCAGAGAGAAAAGCACTACAAAGCAATATGACATTTTGGACACAGGGGATATTCAGAATCACCTTATTATTTGAAAACTTTTGTTCGGTGTGTGTTTGTGTGTGTCTGAGTGGGTGTGTGCCATTGTACTGCAGTAGTTAAGATAAAGTTTGGACTGCCTATGGGGACATCCAAGTCTACTTTTTGATGGCTCCTTTTGGGAATGAGGGTTATGTGTTTTGATGAGTTTTCTTTGTTGTAATGAAACAAAAACAAGTCTAATGCTGTGTTAGATCTAATATTTAGGAAGCTAATCACAAACACATATGAGTGACACATTCCATAAACTGGTGGGAGGGATGTCTGCATCACAGACTCTTGTTGTGCTTGCCTTGCCTGTTTTCCCAATAGTTTTCACCCATGTCAACTTTGCGTTGTCCTTGACCTTGTGCTGTCCTCCTTTTATCACATCTGATTGATTACAAGCAGCAGCGTTTGGGGCTGAAAAATGAAACCCAAGCACCACAAAATTGCAGTTGCTTTACTGGCCACTTGAGGCTGGCTGCAGAGGGGTGTTCATGCCATGTTACAATGCCCACACACTGCGAGACAATTGTTGTAACTGTTCCCCTTCTGGATAATGCTGTTGGTCAGGAAGGTGTTACCAGTAATATTAAAGCAACCACAATAAGAAGACATACTGACAGGTATGCACAACTGGACAGGCTGCCACCTTTGTTGTTTGTAGTCCTCAAAGACCAGAGAAGGTCGGATCAACGCACACACACACACACACACACACACACACACACACACACACACACACACACACACACACAGAGGGAGCTCACTCAAATCTCTCACTCTACACAAAACAGGCGTTCATTGTTATAATAATGTGCTGAATGCTGCGTAAAGCCTCTCTTATCATGTTTACCATCTTGGTTTAGTGTGTTCTAACATTTGCTAATAGGCACTAAACACAAAGTATGGGTGTGTCATTGGTTTTGCAGGTATTTTATCTTAGGCAGTAGCATTTAAAGTATTGAAGCATTTAACCTCCTAAGACCTGAGCTCTTGTTTGATGTGCATTTTTTAAATTCTCATTGATATTTGGGCTTATTGGAACCTGCTCAGTATAGACTGTGCCTAATCCTTTGACATTATGTAGTTTTAGAGAATGATGACGTCCACATATGCGGACACTAGGTCTGAATCAGACTAGACATTTTCTATTACTATATGCATGTCATTGCAAACTTATAGTGCTTATCTTCATATCTTAACAAGAACCAGCCCTGAAATAGGATTGGCCTTCTTATAATTTGGATGTTTAGGTTTGGTGTGATGGAGAGGGAAACCAAAAGTACAGCATGGTAGTCGATGATGGTGCATCAAGAATACCTTTCAATATAGATGAACCAGCTTATGTCCATACAGTGTCATCATTGACATCAGTGTCTTAAATATGCACGAATCACCTCGGCTTGCTTTACCTTACTCAGTGGGAGAATAGGGCTACAGAAGCACGTTCTTGGCGAATAATCTCCTTCCTCTCCTCTCCTCTGCACTGTTTGCTGCGTAAACATGACATCCCGTTTCCTGCATCTGTTGACCAACACAAGCTGTTTAAAAAAGCCTGAAGAAATCTGACGAAGGTGTTCACATGCCCCATTACTCGGAAAGATTTGGCTGAAATCTGGGCTCTGCTTACTCCAATTATGACCCTGATGAAGATAAATTCCGAAGCATATAGCAAATGTGCTGACTGTTGTGTCGATGTTTTCCTGCATCAGTGTGCATTTCGCCAGAAAAGATGTGCATGCATATTTACAGACAGCCAGGGAAGAAGACCTCCCGGTTTAATCAAACCCTGAAATTCCTCTCTGTCATAACAAAGAAGCATCCTGAAATAGAGGGGTGGAGCGTGCTTCCCTCAGGTAGCCACCATGAAGAGCTGGCAGATGGAAGCTGCAGCTGTTCCCAGGTAGAAAAGCAGGCTGGAGATTGGCTTGCATTCCCCCTGGACCAAGCCCATCCCAGTGGGGAATACACAGCCAGGCCTTTCTCGCTTTGGCAGCCTGTGAGACTGGGCTGCAACCGGAGCTAAAGGTTCACACTTCTCCCCCTGTGCTGTTTCCTCCCTGTGCCTTTTTTCCCCCTCATTTGAACCCGAGCTGTGCTCCAGGATGATCTCCTGCTCTAAAAGCAAGAGCAAAAACAAACAAATGAATATGAATTTAATTGGAGTCTGACTAGGATATTTATCCTTGTTTCTGTATGCTTTTTGAATCTCATGTTGACTAAACCTGCAGCGCTGCTGTTTAATGTTTCATGTTTAATACGGTGGATCTCAACAAATTATTCAACAAAGAAATAAAGTGTTAAGACTATAAAGACTAGGAAAACAGCTGACTTTCATTATACGTATCAGAATAAGCCAATTAACATAGCTATTGATTATGCAAAGTAAGAGAGCAAGAAACTGTGTTTTCACTGTGCCTGGGTTAAATTAATAAAGTAGTAGATGTGAGCATTTGCTGTGTGAAAGAAGTGGTCTTTTTCTCTACATTAAAATAGCAAAGAAAATACATTAGAGCCTAAAACCTGCTTTCTTCCTATTGGCCATCAGGGGGCGACTCCACAGGTTGAGAGTCCAGTTATGTAAAAGACGATTCAAAACTGAGCACCGACTGAATTTCACGAATGCAGCCTGGTGTTCATTGTTGGCCAAAATTCCTTATTTGAGCCATGAAATTGTTAGTCAACAAACCAATAGAAGACCAAATCCATTTCTTTGATACAGTCTATGACACAGAGAGGCATTAATGGTCATTTGGAGTTGAGATTGTGTCCACCTAATCCATTATAACTTAATTTTGAGCTCTGTGTTTGGTCTTTAGTTTCCTAATGGTCAAATTAGTTTGCTGGTTTCCAACACTGTTTGTTGTTTGATACTGAGAAAGTAGCATACAGCAAGCTTTTCAGGATTTTAATACAGATGCCATGTGGAAAGTATTCTAATAAGAGCACTGTCAAAATGTTTTGAGTCAAAAAGCAAGGAAAATCTCACTGTAATATATACAGACAGAGATGCCTTATTGTTGCACTAAGGGAAATATTTAAATATGGTCCAACTAAATCTTTATGCAAATTGAACTTTTGGAATATTTTGTGGAATACTTTGAATATATTACAGACAATAAAATTATTCCAATGCACAGTGAATGCACAAACAGATTTGGAAAGACAGCTGCAACTCATCTGTATCCTCAGCCGAAGACCTTTTTGCACACTGCACATCTGATTTGTTTCAGAGCTTAGAAATCCCTCTGTAACTGTCTGCTGCCCTCCATCTACATCTCTTCCTTTGTGACTGAAATAGATTTAATAAGGGGAATCTGTAATATGCCTCTTAGCTGGTTCACTTCATCTGTGTGCTTCATGGCAATAATAGGGGTCCATGATAATGTGTCCACTCTGTGTGTGCCCACTAATGTAACACTTTAACCTTAGCTGAAACTGCAGAATGTTAAGCATGTGAGGGTCCTTACAAATATGTGGACAAGGTCACTCTTCTTGTTGCAGTTTTACTTTGCTTGAATTTCTGTCATCATAGCGAAACAAAATGTGCTCTGCCATTCAAAAGTTTGAATCCCCAGCCCCGAGAGCTTGTCAGATGAATGAGAGGTCTACTCTATATTTTAACATGGTCTTTTGTGCTTTTAGGATTTAGAAATAGGTTTGATTTGTATCAAAGGCTTGGAAAAAATCATGTTTTATACATGGAGACCAAAACAAACAAGAAACAGGTTCCTGTTTTGGTGTCAGTGCATATAACAAGCTGGAAATAACAGGTGTGTTGCTAAGCAAAGCTCTTCTACAAAACTGACTATAGAAATACCGGGTTAGCTGACAGGTTAGCACTGCTGGAAATGGACCAGGAGGTGTCAGCTGAACCTGTGTTTGAGCCTATTCAACCTTACCACTGAGTAGACTGCAGTCTACCAAAGGAGGAAAACTTCCAAAAACTCAATGACGAAAAACGAATTCCAAATCAACTTTGAGTAAATCAAAGTTTCAGTCCTTTAACTGTTCTTCCATTGCTGCAAATACAAATATATATAATCAATTGTCTCTGTTATACTTTGTCTCTGTTCAAATAGCTTCAACTGAAGAAAAGCAGAAAAACATTAGCATTAGGTATTTCATAAAATATATATATATATATATATATATATATAAAAATAATAATAATGATAATAATAATAATAATAATAATAAATTCATTAATTCATTCATTCATTTTCCGAACCGCTTCATCCAGGTAATCCCGGGTCACGGGGAGGCTGTGCCTATCTCAGC
>JAOWBC010000001.1:27399691-27410012 GCA_028566105.1 Hypoplectrus providencianus
GTCAGTGAGAATGCACGACACTGGTTATGCTGATGCCACACAGATTCATGTTCAACAAACCGAACTATCCCTTTAAATCTCTCAATATGCTCACAGATGACTTTCTCATTCTAACAGTTTCCATGGCTCTATAAGATTATAGAGGTAAAAGGTTAATATCTGTCCAGATGACATGAGTATAACATTCAATTGCACTTCTACTTAATGGATCAAACTGTATAAACAATAGCCAGGATGCCTATTATGGTATGACTTGTCACTTAGTGCGGCACAGTGTCAATGCCTGTGTGACTTAGGAAAAGGGGAATTAATGTATAATTCATGTACAAATAAACCTTTCAATAGAAAGCCAAATTTGTACCGGCGTCACCATGCTAAGAGATTGACACAATGGGTACGAGTACCTCCCTCGTGAGTGCGCTCTCTGACAAACTTTCTCCTGCCTCTCCAATTATAATGACTTTGGATCCAGTACTGCACTGGATGTCAAACAATATCTCAGTGGCTCACATCCTCTCCGGAGACTCGTCGCTGGTGTAAATAAGGCTTGTTTTGGGACATTCCTCCATACTGTCGTGTGTTTGGTGTTGTGGTTGCAATTATGGCCTGAAAATATGTTGGGGGGTTTTCAATGTCCACATTATTCCCCTCAAAAAATGTGTTTCCCAGATATATTTTAGGCCGTCTATAATAAAAAATAAAAATTGCAGAGTGGTATGTGTATGTGTGTGTAGCTGTTACACAATTCGACTAAGACTGTCTTCTCTTTCTGCCAGTCCACATCTCCTTAACATAAACCTTTTTCTCCTTCTCTATTTCATATGCATTTCTGTGTCTGGTATGCTTACTCTTTTTTCCATGTTTTTTGTCCCTTTTTTGTCTTCATCTATCTGCCAGCAATTCTATTCATCTACTGCTAATTTGATATTTAGTGAAACATTTAATTCAAACCATCCATCCACTGCAAAACGTTCATTAACAGCTTATGTAATGGGTTTCCCCAATAATATTCACTCTTATTCCACAATTGTAACTTTGCAGCTAAAGATTTTCGAACATTAAAGTGTGACTCAAGCGACGGCAATATCTAAACAAATATTGAATGGATTGCCATTTTTTTATTTATTTATTTTTTGTAAACAGTTATGGTCTTCAGAGGATGAAGACTGGCTTTCTTGATCAATTATATTCATTTTTTAAAAGTCAATGTCACTTTCTATGTTAACTACCAAATTGTGTCCAGTAATTGCATATGGAGATAGTTCACCTAAAAACCTGTTCTTTTTCTTATCCTTCACAAATTATTTTTCTTAAACAGGTATTCATGCGCCAACAATGTTTTAAAAATAATTATCCTTACAAATTAGAAAATTTATTGTTCAAACAGGGTCAAGGGGACATCATTTATCTTTCTTTTTTTTTAATGAACAAGCTTTTACTTTTGGTGATAATGGTTTTCTGATACTTTTTGACACCCTACCAGAGGCTACATTTGGCAGCCCTACCCCAACAAGTTCTCCAACCTTAACAACAGAATAGACTTTGCCAATACTAGCCATAATGACTCAAATGAGTGTGTTTCAGAATTGACCCATATGAGCCCTTCCTGACTAGCTGTATAGAGAAGAGTGTTCTTAAAATATATACATACATAGAAGGTTAGTGGTTTTAAAAAGGCAGCAGTTTTGGTGAATGTATGCTGCAAAAGACTGACTTAGGTAAACTTTCTGGTTAGATGTTATTTAAAAAAAATGTGCCTACTGTGAGTAATGAAAAACGGTAAGTTACAAACCCTGTAACTTACCCTGTTGTCCTGGATCAGAGTGCCCCCCAGCCATCCAATGGTGTCAATAGGAGTTTTAAAAAGTGGAAAAATAAAAATTACACCGATTTTGCTGCCTGTACGAACACCTTTTTATTATAATATCTGAGAAGTCTACTTTGCCGTAAGTAGAATATCCCACCTGTAAAATGTGATGGATTTTTTTGGTGCTTACCTCAGTTGTTGTCCATTGGAGCCTGTTTTTGAGGTGAGAGCCAGAGCGTCTGAATAGTTAGCACTGATGAAATGTAGCCCTGATACATGAATGGAAGTTGAAATGTAAGAGTGTTCTGGGCGATTACAGTGCTGCTTAGGACAAAGGGGGATCTGCATCGGGCATTGTAATGAGTCTCATCACCAGAAAAGGCACAGCATGGGGGACAAGGCGAAGTAGAAATCACAGTTTAGAGCCAGAGACAGATCCAATTCCCTTACCCTGTGTAATTACTGCGGATCAGGCTTTATCAGTGGCAGACATCAGCCCTGGGATCTCAGCGAAAATGAGCAAAGAAATGTTCAAGGGAAGCGAGAGGAGGGCGGAGAGAGCACTCTTAAAAAACACCGGCTAATGTTGAATGAGGGATTATCAGGTGTACGTCAAATATCGTGCTTCAAACAGAGCGGATAGGTAAGCCCTGAGAATTAAAGGGAGGCTGGCTAGTCCACAGACCCTTATCTTTTGTCATATGGGTTTTCTCAGAAGGACTGCTTTGATTGTAAGCTAAGGGTTGTCCAAATGCTTGTATTTCTTTTTAGAGTTGATGAGATACAGTGGATCAAAGGATCACATGAGGGAGATATTCAAATTCAACGTACTTCTAAGAGATTCTTGATAATATTCCCTTGCTCACATGAATTTTAAAATTGGATAACTGTTAATGCTCACCAAAAGGGATATTTAACAAATTATCAAATACGATTACACATCAATATAGTACATTCAGTCGCACAATATATTACCACAACTCATAATTAGAGAGGGTGTTTTGTGGCTTTCATCAAACACTTCCACTGAAACTAATTGGCTGTTCAATTTCTGTAAGGCCACTGGCAGCAGGGGTACAGTGAAGCGTAGGGGAGTGGCCATGGGTTTCACGATGAAGCATTGAAAAGGCTTTATAAAGCATAGAAGCAGCACATGGCCCTCCGTTCTCGCTAATCACTATTCTCTCCTAAGCATACAAAACCACAGGGCTTGAGAGCAATTCACAGCAGTCAAACGAATGCATTAATGAATATTACATTTTCAGAGCTACCAGGGGTTTTCCTGAATCTTACACCAGGATACATCTTACATCTGATATTGGGGAAAGTTGTCTTTGGTTGTGGTGAGATGAAGCTCGTGACTCATCAAAGCAACATCCATAGCATGTTCCTCCAACAAGGGGGATCCGAGATTTCCCACATCTTGAACAGATTTTGTCAACCGTCCCATCCGTACATTGTTTTTTTTTTTTTGTATTTTTCAGGTTCAGCAGGGGGTCTATTTGGGGAGGTGACAGGGAACATACAAAAGTTTAGGGCTGAAGCCTTGCTTAGTTGTGTCTCATAAGTTGTTGCATCCTGTCATGGTAAAATAACATCTGTTACATAGATTGGTAACCATTGTTACCATTCATAGCACTTGAGATTTGATAGATATTATCAGAAATCCCTCCAATATACCGAAGTAAGACATTTTGGAAATTACTGTAAGAATTAAATTTATGCAATTGTATGTCGTGCCAGTTCATGCAGAAATACATACATGCAGTGGGGGAATAACATTGCCGCAATGCCTAATAGAACTGCATGGTATTAGCATAAAAAAAAATGTAAACGGGAGACTAGTTGGTCCCCATTTTCATTCAGATATCTTGAGGTGAGAGATCAAAATACACCTTTGAAAATGGGCATGCATTTTCCCTTTCCACACGTACAATACATCCGAGCTTTGCATTAATACCTTCAGACAGAACACACACCAGTTTATAAAAAATCTATTACTTCCAAAGGCAATATCATTTTAATATCATGCACACCTTATTGTGCTAGTTCCCTTCACAGGAATATTTGCTTTTATTGGGAGCAAAATGCATAAGATAGAAGACAGTGGGGGACATGCTAGTAATAATAGACAGGAGGCTGTGAGCTATGAATCATGAAAATGCACACCCATGTTAATAGTAGCTGTACCTGCTGGACGTTGTTTTGTCCTACTTGACAACTCATTTTTTATATCAGGACAATAAAAAGTCACAAGAATGCAGTTTATTCAAAGAAAAGGAAAAGCCATCACTTTTTTTTCAGTCCAAAACTGTATTTATAATAGATATGTATTTTTTGTAGCAAAAAGGAATTATGACTGTAACATTGACCATTAAGGTTGAAAGTATCCAATTTTACTGGCAAAGCTATATTTCCATTTTATTTCATTTTAGACAAGAAAAATGTGTAACTCTGGAAGATGTTCTTTTTGACTTCCTTAAGTTGTAGCCTCATTTTAAGTTCAGATAAAGTTTGAAATGCATATTTGCATAGTACAAAAACTGAGCCCATGTGAAAGGGGTCTCCCAATGATCAGGATGGACAGGAGAAACTAATACTATGAGCAAAACCAGTTAAAGATAAAGTTCACAGTGCAGTGTCTGACAAACAGTTTTATAGAAAGAGGGAGTTTAAATTCCCCTGATTCATTCTGTCCTTGTGTGAGTATGTGGCATTGCTAGTGAGCAAGTTTTTGCTTGTTTGCTACATGGAAGGCAAAGTAAGGAATTAATATGTACAATACTGGTGCCAGACTGACTGATGCCTACTCCTGGCTGCCAAAAAATGAATCAAGAGGTGGGGCATAGATGGAGCTGAGGTGGGCCAAATGCAGTGATTGCATCCACCTAGCACTTAATTTGACCATGCCCTTAAAAATGCATGACTTTTAGACTGTATATATGAAATGGATTGTAAGTATTAACATTGCCATAACGAAGGAAATTGGATAAAGATACCAAAAGCTTTTTGGTACTGTGAAAAAACTCAAAACATGCTGATTTCTACTGTAAAGTTGCACATTTTAACATGCGGTTTAAGGGTCTTAAATTTCTGGGACTTTCATGCAGGCTTCAGTGTCAGTCACAGTCTCAGAAATGTATTTTATTTTATTTATTTATTTATTTATTTATTTATTTATTTATTTATTTATTTATTTATTTTAGTTATTTCCCCTCTTGTGTGGGTGGTGGGCTGGTGTGACACAATGTACCCAGAGCTAGTTAACCATCCAGAGTCACGTCAGTTGCATCTTGTGCACATTTTCTTTACAACTGTCTCTTCCCCTTTTTGTCCTGGACGATTATTTTCACATTCACCACCCACTGGCCTAAAACTGGAAAGTCCGCTGTGCAGGCAAATATAACTTGGAACCTGACTGAAAATGTAACGCTCCTTTGGGAAACGAGAACATTCAACACATCACTGTGTGTATGGAAGTGTGTGATTTCAGCATGATGCTGCGCAGCCTGTGCCACACCATTCAACTTCCTTTCTGTGTTACCAGTTGTCTTGTAACCATTCATTTTCACTCCATAATGGAAAGCCATGCTAATGAATATGAATTGAAACATCTGCAAATTCAGACCAGCCTCATATTGTCCTTTTTTTTCCTCCTGGCAGTGACAACATTTCCTCGAGCTCTTGGTTTACTGCCATGAAACTGGGTCTGCTGCGCTGGGGGCTTCATATGCTGAGAAGGTCATGTCTCCTGATGATGGCTTTCATTGTCCTTCAGCAGCTCCTCTGACACTAATCTAGATGCATCAGTTTTAACTGCATTCCACCATTGCAACATGCATCCGTGGAGATCAATCAATCCATTCTGTAATTTCATCAGGATCTCTTTCTGCTCTTCCACACCTCCGTCACCACTCCCCCCCTTCTCCTTGTCACCTTCCCAAAGTATGAGACAGGTCATTCATCAACATTCCCATTGAGCATGGGTATTTAAAAATGTTTTTTAGAATGTATTGGCTGGAATTCCTTGAGGGATTTGTGACACAATTGTGGTCAATGGATTTATAATGACTCTGTGTAAAGTCGTGACATAAATATCACTCCACCTCTCCCAGCTACATGATAGGTTATTCTTTTAGCCATGTGAATCCCATAAATCAAACAGAAGGTATGAAATGGCTGAACATAGTGTGACCAACAATCACGTGTATGTCAACATTCCTGTGACACAAAGTGGAATTATAACCTACATTTTGCTAGACAGAGATATACCTGTTTTCAGAAAAAAATGCGGAAATTGTTCTTCCTCCCCTCAGTCCCCCCTCCCCCTCCCTTCCCTCCCTATTTGTCATGTGAAGCACACACCGGCTCTTCTGCATGTTTACCAATGACAAATGGAGGACTCTGGTCTTCAGGGGCAAGAAGAGGAATCAGGTGTACTAAGGCTGCGGGCCTATAGGCTCCTGCGGCTTTAAGCCCAGGGGCCACCAGCAAAGGAGAGCTGGGATAAGTCTGAGCTGAAGAATGAATATGTTCACATGGGACGGACAGTCTGGAGACAATTGGCTGTATTGTTTTCTCCAGCCTGCTGTTGCATCACAATACATATTCCCGGTACACACTTCATGAAAATGGATTAGCTATGGAAAAGGACTTTTTAACTCTCCATTCTTAGTGGGAAGAAGAAATTCCCACTGACCAGTACAAGTCAGAATTTTAATTTTAAATGGGTTTTGGTTCTGTAGATAGGATAAGTGGGAGACACGCACTGTCACCTGTGGTGTCCCTCAAGGGTCGGTTCTCGGCTCCACCCTGTTCACCCTTGAAGCTATTTTAGTTGTCACACCACAACAGGTCCAGTCGCCTTCCATAACATGTCACATTCTCTGGTCAAATCATACCCCTGTCTCACTTTTGACACTCACATTGAACACCTCTGCAAGACCTCTTTTTACCACCTCAGGAACATTGCCAAACTCTGCACCACACTCAGTCTGTCAGGTGCAGAAAAAAAACTCCACACCCATCCTTCAATCATTCAGGATCAATTACAAAATCTCATCCCATACACCCATCGGTGCATCCATGGAAATGTGGTCCCTACGTCAAAGGATCACAAGGACCTCATACCACAAACTTCCTCACGTAACCTCCTGAAAACAGTAATTCTTCAGCCCTCTATCACCAAGCTATGTACCATGGCTGACCAGGGCTCCTGCTCAGACAGTTACCTTTCTATTAAAAAGCATTATCTTAAACTTGTGTGTGTTGTTGTGTGTCTTTGTGCTCTCGTCATAAATCTGTTTTGATTTTTTATCAATGAAAAGATCTTAACAAATAAAATGAATCATTGTTTATCATGATTATGATTATTATAAGAATAAAGGCTATTAAAGCAGTAAGGTATTAGTGTCACAGTCATGTCACGCCCTTTTACTTACTTACTTACTTAACTTAATTTTTTTTATTTTTGAGGAATAACTGATTTTGACCTGAACATTCTTTGTGCTGTCCTTAAAGCAACTAAAGCTTATTTGCATCACATGACATGGCTGCATTATTATTAATATATTGGTGTGGGCACACTATTTGGAAAGAGGTAGACAAAATGACATGAGCACCTCACAAAATAGGACTTGAGAGATTTACTTACCATACTGCCAGTGCTACAAAGCAGGGACATGTTAGGCTTAATGCCAATTAGCAGCCTTTTTCAGCTCTAAAAGAGGTTGAGCAATCAGTGCTTTGATATTGGGTTTTTCACAGCTCCTTAAGGCAATCCACACAGCTCTAAAGAGGGCAAATGATCTGTGTCTATATTATAGTGACATCCGTTACACTCCAACTTGTTACCGTTAAATGACTGGCAGTTCCCAACAGTTGAAGTCTGTTAACCACTTAAAATCCACCTATGCAGACTTATCTTACCAAATTACAGTAAAGAAACATTTCCATTGTAAAGTCAATGGTAATCCTTTTCATGCTTGGCACAGGTATTCCCTGGTTTAACGGTGTCACTCTGTAATGTAGTAGTAATAATTGATGGCAAGGCAGAGTTTAACTGTTGAATGTCACAGTTGGGGTGGGAGGGAACAGAGGTGAATGGGTAGAACACATGGCAGATTTCACCTAGAAGAACAGGGTTCTTGTCCTGTGTGACAACAAAAGTTAACGACTTTAGCTTAAGTTAATAAAGTAACGTGAGTGGATCACAGTTTGTGATTTTTTTCAACACAACATGTTTTTTGCAAAACTTCTGTGGCTTTATTCCTAGCATTATTAACTTGTATTGTCCTTTATAACATCCTCCTAGTGCCCCAAAGCTAGGTCAAACTCACCGGAACTGCAACTGTTTTTTTGACAAGTGTATGTATGATTATTGATGTGTGTGCTATTTTAAGAATGCAGAATAGGACTATTTTTGCATTTTAGATTGCAGGCCTGTCCAGATAACCCACTGAAGCCTAAACACCATTATTTGAGTCATTATCCGGAGCTCATCCACTTTGAACCACTCATCCTGCGGCCATTACGATTTGAAAGCAAACACATTTATTCCTAACAGTAACAGATGACAGCAATGTATGAGTGACATCAGCTTTACAACATCTGTGCTAGAAATGTCTTCCCATCGGTTACTATTATTGCAAGGGACACGCAGTTTGTCTTTGTAAAGTACAATAATAACATCAGACATCAGTCACACAACTATAACTCAAACCTGTAGGAACTGATGATACAAAATTCTTCACAGATATTTCTGTTGTGGTGGGTCATAATGATGGGGGCCTTGTAGTTGGCCTTAAATGGTTCTCATTAATATTAATTCATCCATAAATTTAATTGTGGGAGAAGAGGCTTTTTGGCTAGCTGGCATTGTTATTTATGACCTTAAACCAGAAACAATGGGAATGAGGAGCTTACGATGTGCTTACAATCCAATACATTGCATGTCTGTATTTTTTGACCAACCACAGCATGTTCACATATTTTCTGTTTTGCCTCACTCACAATACACTGTGCAATCAAGCTTTTATCTAACCTCTTGACTTGAAATTGTTGTGGTTTCCAGGTGCCTGTTGTTGTTGTTGTTTTTCCTAAGATTAACTTTAAGAGAGGGCAGAACTCCAGCAGGGGAATGTCTGTTTTCAAGAAGATTTTCAAGGAGGTGATTATCCAGAAGAAGTCCTCAAAACTCAGACCTCATGTCTCCACTCTCTGCAAACCTTATGGACTTCACACTTGTATAGGCATAGGTATGTAACTGGACAGGTCCCCCTGACATCAGTTGATGCTTTAATAGTTTCAACGCATTTATGTCTGTATCCATATGTCTACATATTGTTACTTGTTGAATTTAAAGCACACTTATCATAGCATGCTTAAAGCATGTTTAATTTATTTTGAAAAATATGTGTTTGCTTTGTTTTATTAAGTTTTTTTTTTTCTCAAAACACTGATGAATTAAGGGAGCAGAAGAAGTGAATCATGTTATATTGAAGATAGCTGGCTGAAGGTCAGTGAAATTAATACAAATCTGAATTTTTTTCTCTAACTTTCTATTCCTATTTAGACAGTGTGTTTGTGTGTCTGTTAGAAGACATACAGCTGGAGAAGCGTTGTCTGCTTGTCGTTGTTCACTGGAAAGTGAAGCAGACACCACTGTTTAATATATTTCCCACAGTCTGTCCACAGACAGTCTGTTGGCTTGGTGAGGTTCTCTGCTGGTTTAAAAATTAAACGAGTAAACAAAGTTATTTTGCGCCATATAAATGATGAACAACATAGTGTCTTTACTAAAGCCATGTTCCCTTCTGCTATAATCATATGAGACTGGTCAAGACAACAGTCAGAGGGTCTGCTTCGTCCCTCTTTACACCAATACCTTGACTTTTTTATTTTTTTTTTTTTTAAGAAAACTAAGAAGATAACAACATTGCTACCATTGCAGCTAGATCATAAAAAATAGTGACATTTCTTCAGACCATCAGTTATGTGACGAATGTTCAGTGAATGTTAGACTGAGCTTCAAGCTGTGGTATATCAATGATTTGCACATTTAAGAGCAAGATTTCAAATTTGAGTTGACATGTTTCTTATACATCTATGGGTCACAACATCATGACGGCATTTACATACATTCATTTACTTTCTAAACCATCTTGTATAATGCAGGGATGTTTTTTTGCCTTAGCTTAGGTCAGTGGATTGAAGCCTATAATGTCACAGAAACTCTTTCCCATCACAAGCTGCACATGTATGTATAATGACGTGCTAATTTAAGCTTCAGCTGTAATGAGCTATTAAACGCTCATTTAGGTCGTTTTGTGTTATGGGGCGTTATGGGTGGTATTGACAAATGGTATATAGGTTGGAGATCTCGTTGTTTTAACAAAATGCTGACTTAGTTATTTTCCACCTTGCTAAACTTTAAAGCATCCATCCATCCATCCATCCATCCATCCATTTTCCGAACCGCTTTATCCAGGTAATCCCAGGTCACGGGGAGGCTGT
>JAOWBC010000001.1:27410112-27477883 GCA_028566105.1 Hypoplectrus providencianus
TCGAACTCGCGACCCTCTGCACCAAGCACTCTTGCTGTAAGGCATGAGTGCTAACCACTGCGCCACCGTGGGGCCCAACTTTAAAGCAGATTTAGTAAATAAAAATCCATTTTCATGGACCTTTATCATTCTCAAAGACTTTCGCACACCAGATGTTTAGGGGCTGGGACAAATAGTTTATATTTAAAGATTTGGGACTGATCTCCAACAACTCTGCCACTATAGTTTTCAGGAAAAAAGCTAAGAGTAAGTAAGTAAGTAAGTTTAAATCATAGTGCATGCAAAGCAACCCTGCTGTCACTTATCTCTTAGTCGTATGCAAGAACATTTGTAGGAGAGTAAACATATTTTCCCCAGTTATTTTGGATAATGTCAGGTTAGGGGGGTGTGACTTTTGAATGGCGGTTTGCCTTCACATCCATCTTCAACAGCCACAAATTAGACACCAACATCATTTGTGTAAATAAACTACTGGAAATTCTACTTATCTTAGATGTGCTACAAACATGAACTCAAGGACAAAAGCAAATAAAAACACCTCCATGTTTTTCTTGTACTGTCCTTAGCAACAGTTATTTGTGAACTTGAGAATAATTGCACCATTTCATTTAATGTTGTTCATTTCCTTGGAGAGCATTGCTGTGAATACCTTCATACTTAGCTATGGAAACCATCAGCCTTTAAAGAACCGGTTTGGCCTTGGACGGCTTTTTATACAAATGATCAGCGGTTGAAAGACTGTACACAAGAGCTCATTCTTTGTTATGAATGGACCTACACTCAGCCCATATAAACTGCTGTTTATGCACTCACAAACTGTCTTTCCTGTAATGCCATACATTTACTTTGGTTCTTGTCTGTGTTCAAACACATCAGGTCACTTTTGGTTTCCTATCCTATTCACTTCTAGCTCTGTTTGTATCTCACACTATTTTCCTCTGCAGTCAAGTCTCCAGCACAATTCCTAAGCTTAATTGCTTGTCTTGCACAGATAGTTACATGGTGATTTAGAGAAGGTAGCTCTCGGCTGATTACACAGTAGTAAGAGATGGGTAGGGATACAATAGAGAGAATAAGAATCTGAGGATCTAATTTTCTTATACACCTGTGGACACTGAGAAACATTACTGAACAGTTCTAAGCTTGTTGATGTTATTGGATAAAACTCAACTAAAAAAGCAGTGCATTGGATATTCCAGAGAACACTAAGGCTTGCTCACTTGGGGCACCCGGTGCAGCATGTTTGGCCAGGCCATTCTCCTTACTTGTCAAGTGCTGGTGCTATTTCAATGGCCCATGGCGTTCATGTGAGATGCGCAGGGATTTCCATTGAAGAATTTAATATTTGACGAGATATTAACAGTGCATAACTCCAGGCAGGGGATACAGTCGTTGGTGAGGGATTCCAATTTACAGTGTAACTCATTATAGTACATAGGAATCCTGACTGCCTTTAGACATGTTTTTTTGTTTTTTTTACTGAAGTCCAAAAGATTTTTCTATATCATACAGAAGCTGTAGCCCGAGGAGGCTTTTTTTTATTGCAGCAATTGGTATGGTCAGTGAATATTATTTGAAACATAACTGAGGGCAGGGGATGAGGGAAAAGGCTACAAAGAAAAATCCTGGACCCAAGTGGAAGTATGGGGCAGAAGGAGTGATCATATGAGCCTTCTCCATGTGTCTTTCGGAAGTGGTACAGTACAACAAAATAGCTAATTCTGTTCTTTTCTTTTTAATAATCTGTATTATTTCACCTCAGTGGGTCTTATAAAATAAACAGGTGAAGTTGACTTCACTAAGAGTCTGAAAAGGACAACAATGACCACAGAAATAAAGCAAGTCCTGTATTTGCTCGGCTCAAAGAGGTTGTAAATGAAATACAGAGGATTCTTTTTTTGGCATTTCAATTTCACCAGCTCTTGTCATGGCTGCCACTGAGATTCTTCCGGGTGAGTTCTTTCAGTGAAGAAAAAATACTTTTTTTTTTTTCAGCCTTGGTTCATTCAGCCACTGGCTTGATTAGCTAATCTCCAGCAGCGGGTTTCCCTTCAGGTCCTCAGAATTTTCACAAGAAAACACCAGTCCTCCCACACTGAGCCTAGGGGCCTCCTATTTCCCTGCTCCCCGCTGATCCTCATTTTATTCAAAGGTGCTGCTGAAGTGGTATTAATGGGCCATATTGAATTCATATGATTGATAATAGTCATTAAAATTACAAAGCAAATATACCACAAATGCGACCTTTCAGTTTCCTAAACCAAAACACAGGTAACAGTTAAAGGCAGTTACTTGGTAAATGTATAAATGTATAGTAATTAGGATAACAGTAATAGTGATGAGTTTTCAAAGCCATATCTGTGCATACTTCATTGTTTATTAATGGGTGAGGCAATACTAGCACTGCAAGTGATCACCATCCTGCAGGGCAAAATTGATTGACAGGAATTGTATTATAACTAGTGTGGAAGAGGCATCTAGATGAAGTAACCTGATCCTTTTAACTACTGTGTTTGCTATGAATGTGTGTGCATGTGCACTGTGTGGCACCGCCTAGCAACAGTTTGATGTGATCCTTTTGGGCCATGAAGTGACTCAGAAGGTGGATGGTTCAGATAGCAAGTTACAGATTGCAGTGTATTGATGATACACATCACAGGGAGACTCGTTATGATTTCAAGGTCCTCATGCAAAGTTAAATGCGTACATTAGTGCCCAATTCAATGCCTTAATTAACATAGCATAATAAAAGAAAAACTAGACAGTCAGATGGCTGGAACTGCACTCAATTTATTATATATACATGACTTGAAAAGAAAATCTATTTTTACCACTTCAAAAAACACAACCACTTTGAGAATACCTACCCTGGGCCTGATGCCAGTGTGACCACTTGGGTGGATTTTGGGTTTGAAATCAGGATACGGTGGTTATAAACACAGATGGACAGGCTGTCATTATCTGTTCCCACCCTTCTCAATCAAGGAATAATGATCCAGTGTGCCTGCAACTCCCTTGACATATCAGCCACCTGAGAACCAACCACATCGGCCATTTGTTCACAGCAAAATAATGTTTCACGTTACACAGGACCTCTAAGCAAGGAGAGAAGTGGCTATTTTTTTCAATACTTATATTCTAATATTCTTTTTATTCTGAGTTGAACCCGTTCATATTCGACAGCTCTAACTCTGGTTGTCATTAAAGGTGCTGACTTTAGTCTGCATACAGATTACTCCATTTATTTGATTAATTTAAATAAAGGCTATACCTCTTAACCTCTGTCCAGAGTCTCTCCAGCACCATTTCTTTTCTTCTTTATCTCTTTTCAAGGAGATGATGTTGATGTTGAAAAGCAGTTTTCATTAAATCAGTTTACATTTCAAAAACACCATTAACCAAAGCTTAGCAGACTGTTAGACTGTTGAATGCTGGTGAAGCTCAGTAGTCTGTGATTGCTGGATTACTTGCAAATTTGCATTTGCACATGGACTGCATTTGATGGACCCTTTGGCACTTTATTATTATTTTTTTTTTTTTATCTCATTTTTTATTTTATTGCTCTTTAGCTTATGCTTTTTTATTTATAGATATTCCATTGGTGCTCAGCTATGGCCTGCGTAAGCGTTTTTCCACTTAATGTAATATGTGATGGTAAGGCAATTAAGAATCCTTGAACCTTGCCACCCACGCTCAACCTTTATTGACAGAAATGTAATAAAGGAGGGTTACCTAAACATGTGGACCCATGAAATAAAACCACTGATGTTAACCATACAAAATTTTTGTCCTATGGTTTAAAAGTAGAAATTGTGACTGTATTCCTGAAAACCACATCAGTCAGTTGAAAGCCCGTTGTGTCTTTAAGGTTAAGGTTAAGTTAACTTCAAGGGTGTCTTGAGCATTGGTAACAGATTTTTTTTTTTTTTTTTTTTTACCAGGGAATAAAACAATCTGTTATGTCTGACAACTTTCAGAAGACAGACAGTATGAATAAGTCTTGAAATAAGAAATAGCAGGATGTCATGGCCATGTCCTTAGGAAGCCCAATGACAGGATACCTACAGTTGCAATGAGATGGACTCTAACCAGAAGAAGGAAGAGTGGCAGACTAAAAACCACCTTGCCAAGGAATGTGATGAAAGAGCTTTAAAAGACTGGTCTATCATGGGGTGAAGCGCAAGCCAAAGCTCAGGACAGGGTTGGGTGGCAAAGTATAACTGCAGCCTTATGAATCGGATGAAGAGGATGATGATGATGATGATGATGATGATGATGATGATGATGATGATGATGATGATGATGATGTCCAACAACTGGTTAATTGGTATATTTAAGCACCAATGGAAATAGCATGCTGTCTTGAAAATTGGAAATAATTTAGGAAAAAAACGTTTGGTAAGTGACAACTACAGTCTTCAGCAGATACTTGAACTGGAGTAAATTAGAGTCTAGCATTCTAAATATTGTTGTCCTCTTTGTCGGATGAACACAAATCGTCTTTACATTGACACTCTTTCAACCCTGAGGAGTTTGCATAGATGCTGCAATGCTAGGATAAACAATCAGAAGTGGATGGTTTGTGTAGCAAACAGTCTGACAAGTTAAATTATAACCGATGTCTGAGAAAAGACGATGATTTAAACATGTGGTTTTATTCCTTCCTCTTCACATATCTGCATTTATGTGGAAAGAGCTTTCTCCCAGATGACACAGTAGATTGTGCAAGATTACAATGTTATTGTTATCATTGTACATAGTCTATTGTTCCTGGCACTTGAGACTTTTGACACAAGAAAGCATAAGCCAGTAAAGTTGACATGACAACAACTTGATCACAGGTTCGCCCAACAGTTTTGATTTCTTTAAGCACTTTTTGTGCTGTGTCTACTTTTTGTTACTGTCGGCTGACATGGTCACTGAGGAATGCAATATTAAAACTGGTACTTGGCGACATGCATCGTGTTTTCAGCAAAATTGTTCATCAGTAGAATAACTGTTGGGTTTTGATAAATGGTAGCTTTTTGGGATGTTGAGATGAATTGATGATCACATTTCCCAAGGGCTCTCTGGAACATTCTGAACAGGTAATCGCTTCTTTTCCGACAGCTCAAGGTACACCTGGGTGGCAAGGATGGCTTCCATTTTTTTAAAGTTCCATAAAGGGGAAAATGAAGACATTCAAGCTGTCAAGCTGCTCCATTACTATCCTTCACACTGCCAACCTTAACCCTCTCTTAATTAGTGCTCTGGTCCTCTTCTGTGGCCCACACATGGATCCTTGAGTTGTGCTAGAAAACAGGGCTTTGTTATGGTGAGTGGACACACAGTTAGTGGAGGACTCATCAATCCATGTGGAAACAAGCCTTGGAGTCAATCCAGGTCCTGCAGAGTGCAATTGTAAGGACACACTCGCTCTAAAATACTTGCTATGTTAAAAAAAAAAAGTTGTTTGATGTTAGAAAAGGGAGGTGTACTATCAGGATTTACAGCTGTGATTGACTCCCAGACCCAGCATATGATTGGGCAAAAGGAAGGAGATCATTCATTTATTCATCTTTATATATAGCCTACCGTTTTAAAGTATTCTGATTCCTGTTATGACATGCAGGTAAATTGTTTAGCTTTAAAATGTCACTGTTCTGTTCACCACTGAAATCGACCTCAAGACAAAGTTACAAATTGTAATTGCTCTGTATCAACAGTTGAGATTTCTTGCGGGGGCACAACCCACACAGCTCATTATTTTCAGTTAGCCCCACCCGGCTACCACTGCGGGGTCATACTGCCAGCCCATGCTGCCATGAAAGCAAAGGCCATAGTTACAGACTGTCTGTTTTTTTGCTTGGGCACATATGCTGCCATCACTGAGATCCAAGATAGAAAATGATGATAGAACATGTATGCATCTGGATCTGCATCAAAATACACATAAAGACAATAATGAGACATCTGCTTGTTTTTTTTTGTTGTTTTTTTTTTGTTGTTTTTTTTATGTCATACCCACAAGCTCATTAGAACATAGCAGAATGCTTTAAACATAATGAAACCCTGGATCTACAACTGGAGATGGATCCAGACCAACAACAAATCACCTGTTCCTTTTATTGGCCCGTGGCCTAACTTTGCACCAAATTCAATTAAAATCTGTTAAGTAGTGTTTGACTAACCAACAAACAAACAGACAAAAAGCAAATTGAACTGACGACACAACCTCCCTTGCGGAGGTAATTACACAAATAAACAGAGGCGTGATCCATTTCAAAGGGACTCATACAATGACGCATTTTAGACATCACAGCAATTCTTTCCCGGCCTTCTGCTCGCTACTTTAACGAACCACATTTGTAACACAAGAACACAAATCCCTCCTCTGTCTCTCCTTTTCTCTCTCCTCCCCTCCCCTCTCTCTCTCTCCCTGCCACTCTTCCTTCTTTTTTTCTCAGTGGAGACAATTAAAGTGTGGCAGGTCTTCATTTAACAAGTGCTGTTTCACCTCGTAAGAATGAACACATGGCATTCTAATTACTAGCGGACAACACCGGGGCTTCCTCGCTGTTTTACTGGTTCTCCAATGCAGCCCTAATGTACCTGACAGAGAAGGCACACCAGACCTGAAATTACAGGGATTAATGTTTCCAAGACTAAACACTTCAAATGGGTTCTCTGATGTGAGTGCCATGCAGGGGAGCAGGCAGAAAATCCACTTACAGCATCATTGCTTTGGCATTATTCACTCTTGAAAGCGCAGCACGTTTCAGCGGGCTTCGTTGATGAATGTGCGCTCCTTGCCAGGCAAACTTTAATTTGGAGTGTTTAGTGTTAGCTACACAATAATTGTGAGGATAAGGGGAAGGCAGAGAAAAGTCCCGAAGGACGAGGCCTTAGTTGAAGCTAAGAAGAAATGTTAAATGGTTTCTTTGATCAACCTGCACTGCTTCTTGTTGATTGAATTGAACGCTTATACATTTCAGTGGAATTAAACACTTAGATGGCAGAATATGAGGTGTGAGGGAGCAATTTTGTCCAAAGAGTACCTTTAAATGCTTACCAGCCAAGGTTGATTCTGTTTCGTTCACACATTTGATAAATCACATAATAATAAGAAAATTAATTCACCATACTCTCATACGAACTGGAAGTGAACTCCTTTTCTGTGTCATAATTTCGCATTTGTAAGATATTTAAAGCTGTTGTATGGGTCACAAAAAGAAGTAAATTAGGGTGTCATTCGTAATGATGAACTAATTACGTTTTACTAATCGACTCTGCATGGCACTTTAGCACAACTTTGTTTTCCAGCATCATTTAACTCATTGTTTTGCTTTTCTGCTTGCAAATGTACTGTTGGTTTACTCTGAGAGCTGCTATTTGAATATTTTAATCGTTTTCAGCCACAGCAGGCGGATCTTTACAGTGTAAAAGCTACAATAAATCCACAGTTTGCCACATGCGGAGCGCAAAGCCTAAGACAGACAAATTGGTGAACAAACTGGAGCATTTAGCAAATGGGTGGTCAAAGTTTTGATGACAAAGTTTTAATGTAGGAAGCCAGCATACGACTGAGGGCCTCACAAAAGAAATGCAGTTGTGTGCTGAACATGCCAACCTATACAAATGAAGTCAGAGCTGCCATGCAGACAGCAGCTTTATGAAGGTAGTGATTCTTAACAGGAGAGATGCTTGTTGTTAGTCTGAAGTCAAGTATTAAAATAAATGCAAGCAGACAGCTAAAAATTTGAATATAATGCATACCTTCATGCCATGTTTAGGGGCAATTCAAAATGTTTCTCAGAATGCAAGCAATATGATGATATCTTCAATTTGATGTTCATCTTAATAAACATAGCATCGTCCTACATATCACTTCCTTCAACCATCTCTCTAAATTGCCAAGCCTGTAGCAACATATGTGTGTGTAAAAAAAAGAACTTACACATGAAATGGGACAGCTTTATCTACTCATAAAGCGCAAAAGGCTTTTTATTTGAAATGACAATGGATATGTGTTTAGGATATCAGAAGATTTGGAACAATAGATGTTTAATATTTGTTAAATATGTGCACATCCTGAGAGGGAACACAATGCAGTGTACCAATCCACTTCAACCTGACACATTAGTGTTGATATAAGAAAATATCTCGCCCCGTCACAGAATTCATGGTAATTGTTTCCCCAATAAACAGGAGATTAATAATAAAAAATAATAAGTGTCACTGTTTAGAAAAGTTCCTCAAAGCTCGTAAATAGCAGCCTGCAAGCACTGAATGATGATGAGAGAGGTTGAATGTAACACACTTTAACGTGAGTGGAACTGGGATCGCGATGATGCTCCGTGATACTGCCATGAGGATAACGGGGCATCCCTGTATTTGAGCAGTAGAAGTGGGATGCCAAATGCAGATCCGGCACAGGAACAGGAAGCAGTCTGGCAATGACGAGGAATGCTGAATCTGACAGGGACTGATCATTTCCAGGGACTGGTACATGGAGAGCTGGGCTGGAATCACTGGAGACTGCATGATGGGGATGTGGTTAACCACACTGAGTGCTCTGAGTAGCAGGTGAGGCTTCCTGAGTAGCCATACTGAACTACAAACTACTAAAGCAAAGGGAGAATCATATCTGAAGGGGCAGCATCCAGCTGATAGGCTAACAAGTGGGTGTGCTGCTGAGATATTGTGTATGTGATTATCTGACGTGAATGTTGAATGTATATGAATAAAACTATGTTAACACATGCAAAGAGATTATTCTGAAAAGGCTTCACATCAGTGCAATCCGTTTAACAACAAGAAGAAGCTATGTAGCCTTCTCAGTGGAAGCCTCCATTCCTTTACATGTATTGTGGATTAGTCCTTTATTATAAATATATGGGTGTGTACTGAACATCCACAGTGTAAATCAGTTGCATTGACAGCTGTGAGAAGACAAGTCATTTAGCACTACTGTAATTTAATAGTTCTTGAAAACAAAACAAAAAAAAAAAAACACTTGTTATGTAGTTCAATGTGGGTGTGTATTTTTTCTGGTTACAGTTAGTCTCAAGGCTACCTCTTTGAAGTGTTGACTTGTGTTGATCTTGGGCCTTGCCTTGACTTGATTTGGTGTCAGTCGTACAGAGCATTCCTGATTCTTCAAGGCATGATGCTTTTGATAACTTTTGATGTGACAACATGTGGTTAACATTGAATTTAAACAAAAGTATATCTTACATTTAGAGTACTTGGTTGAATTAAGCCAGAAAAAAAACAATGATAAATATGCCAACATTGAATTTCCATTTCAAACGGGATAGAAACAGCGGCCTTCTTTGCAAAAGCCATTTGTGCGTTTGACCCATCCATCCAACCTGCCCTCCTCCCTGTGCAGATTTTCGTAGTCCTCAATACCATGTCACCGGGATTTTAATGCACTTGGTGAGCCTTATGCATCACTATTCAACAGTTAGGGTTCTTTCTGTAGATTATGGTCCCATTGAGAGCAAAATAGATGGTAAAGCAGGGCATGCTTTAGAGTTTGACTACCACCTTTTTACAGGTTCTTATCATGGTGCACTGTCTTTTTATCTTTGAATTTTGACCCTTTGACAATGTGCTTTCACTTAATCAAACTGTCAAATTTTGGTTGCTTGGATCTGTTTTATCAGTAACGATTTGGACTAACCTCTAAGGACTCATTTCACTCAGCCATTCCCTGCAAACCAAGCTACCGAGCTTACACAAGCGTGAACTGATTGTGTCATTTCAGCGGATGTCTATCTCCACAATCTTATACAGTCTATGGTTATGACAAAATATCTGTTTTCGAGTTGGGAATGAAAACAGTCGGGAAGACCAAACCCTACTCCAAACATCTTAAACATTTCAACAACAAAAAAAACAACAATTTTGCATCCATACTTTTCACTTTTCAGAATTCAGTGTGAACAGGTCCGTCACAACACAACTACAGCAGGAAGCCCAGTCAGAGAGGTTGGATGGTTTTAAAGCCATGTGGAGTTGAACACATGATTCCCATCAGTGTCATCCAGGTGGAAGTAGGTCCTGTGGATCAGTGGTGGGCGAACAGAGGGCAGGGTTACGGCAGCCGCTTAGATCCATCTGGTGTGTTGGAGAAGAGCTGGAGCAGGGCAGGGAGTACAGGTGTCAAATCTACTGGAGGATAGGTCCAGTCTAATGGTCCCATCCATCTCCCACTTCTCTAGTCTACTGCTAATCCAAATACTGAGCAACTCTGTTGTGCCGTGTCATTCAGCTGTATGTCACCCTCTGTGCAGTAAGTATTGTTACACTTGCGACTCCTTCCTTGTCAGTTCCCCCAGCGTTTGTTCATATTTTCATCCCCGGAGGCTTGTTTATGTTGATTTAATAGCACTTTAAAAACATGTTTGTAGGAGTTGAGGGAGTAAACACAAAATTGATGCAGTCTGTCACGGAGCCTATCGGTGTCCTCCTTGTGTACATCATGGAGAATTTCCCACTTGTCTCCCTCTGAAGCATCTCTTTGACCCTCCTTAGCTCTTTTCTTTCATTTCGTCTCGGTCCCAGAGGTGACTGACTGTTGCTGAGTATTGATCTTGTATGTGCAAGCTTTGGAAACGGAGATGTGTTCATTTAGCTAGGGAGGGGGTGGTTATATATTTATAAATATGAGGGTCTGACTCTGTGAGCAATTCATACGTTTTCTTTAATATTACACCAACAGTGTGATATTGAAGTGCATCATTCTTATTTGTACTTATTTGTGTTATCACTTATTATGTTTTTGTTGCAACCTTGGAATGCTCTAGTTAATTGTTTTCTAAAGTCTGTCAGCATCGGCCACAAAAGTCATGTAAATATATTGTATCCACCTACCTTTGTTTTTTTTTTTGTTTTTTTAAGGGAAGTCAGAGATCAATAATGATATATAGACTGTCATGACAGTAATAACTGCAAGTTTCTAGTAAATAAAAGCAAGAGTTGAATCTCCTCCTCAAAACAAAACACATTGTTTGTCAGTTTGTCACAAACTGTCTGCCTCCTCCTCAATAAATGAGTATCCGTGTCACAGTTAAAGGAGTAGTTTGACCTTTTGGGATAAATATTGCTGAGATTCAGATAAAAAGATTGATCGTCACTTTATCACTTTGTCATGAAAATGTGAAGATCAGTGTTGTGAAAATTTGACTTCAAGAGCAAGCTAAGAGTTCCCAAATACTATTTCACACTCATAGTTCACAATTTTTAATTTTAAACTATGCCTTTATAATACTACTTGAGATATTTATTTATTCATTTATTTATTTATTTATTTAAGTTTGGGAACCGCTGGTTTTCACTGGGACATGATATCAAATTTTTCGATGTTTGGACTTTGCTGCTGAATTGCTAAAACACTCAAACCTGTCCTAGCATAGTAAACCCCCTAACAGATATATGTGCATTGCAGCTCGTGTTGAAATATTCATTTTTCTGTAATGCTCCCATTGTAAACAGCATAAGATGAGATGGTGAAGGAAGGCATGAGTGTGCATACAGAAGGGACACAGTAAGTGTGTGAGAAGTAGCGTAGGCAGAAACCAAACACAAGGATAATTTTGTCCGTCTCCTGGGGTACGGTGGAGGTACAGTGTGCCTCAGGTTACTCATTTTACAGCTCACAAGGATGGTCAGTCCCCCAATTCAGCAGTCAAGAGTCTGGGGAGACAGCACTGTCCTAATAAAGAAAAAAAACTGTGTCTTGGGAAAGGAAAGGTTTAATACTTACAGAAGCTACTCATACCTTATGTTGATGATATTTCCTTTTATTAAGTTGAGAGATAAATCTTGAAGAAACGGCAGAGTCGGAATAATATTTGTGAAGTTTTCACTCTTTGAACTGATAAAGAAATGACAAACCAAACAAACAGCTTATCTGACAAAAATACAACAGTGATGATTCTTTCTTTCCATGCACTTTCTGTTCTTCTTTGAAGATCAGTAAATGTGTAACAGTCGGAGCGGGAGATCAGTAGGGTAACACATCATTAACCATTTCTAAGATGGTCAGTTGCCAAAGCCAGTTTGTCTCCAGTTGCACCTTCTGTCACTATTAGGAACTTTGAGCTGAGAATGACAAACTCAGATATTTGTGATCATGTTGGAGACAGTCAGAGAAAAACACGCTGTCAGATTGCATTGGAGTTACTGACTGTGTAGTCAGTAAAATATAGGCACGACAATGAACGTTGTCAAAAGTATATAGGATATGGCAGCTTCTTCCTTTTTCTTTTTCTTTAGTGAAACACAGGCTTGACTCAAAGCCCAACCATTGCACAATGACCTCAATATAGTGGTGTAACAGTACACTAGAGGTATTGTTTATACAGCAGAAATAAAAACAGAGAACATATGCACAAGGATCTGTTTCTTTTCATTTCCGTTGAACAGAATGCACTGCAACCGTCAGAGACTGACACAGTGTTCTTCCCGGGAACTGAGGCATTATCTTGCCTACTGGCAACTTTTGTAAACTCTTAAAAATAAAGAGCATTTTAAATACTCCTGTGTTTCACAGTACAAACACTAAACAAAAAGGCAACAGGCTATAAAACATTTAAATTTAAAAGAAGTTGCTAAATATGTAACTTGTGCACTAGGAGTGTTGCGATTGGTTCCAGTCTACATGTTTACACAATCAAAGCATGGAGAGATTTGTCCTCCTGATGAAAAGCACATTTATGTGAAGCAGCTGAATGTGTGTTGCACTTTTGGAAGCAAATCACAGCCGACTAGGTAGAATAATGCTGACATAACATCCTTGTGGTAACTCTCTCTCTGTTGCCGGCCAGTCACCTTATGTTGCTTCCACCAGAGTGTGAACCCCAGGCTGCTTGGGGACTAACGTCTCCATCAGTCTTTCAAGTTATACCCATTCAATGCTATTGGACCACTGTTTATGCACCACAATGTGCAGAAATATTCAAAAACTGCGAAAATAAAAATGATTAATACTTAAAAAATAAATAACAGCATTGTTAATGTCCCATCTGCATGGGGTCGTCATAAAGTGAGTGGATCTGTATGGGGGACACTCATGGGAACCCAAAGAACACAATTTTCTACTCAGATACCCTGAGGTCAGAGGTCAAGGGAAAATGGCCATGTAATCTTTGCCATTCTTTTCCCCATTCCTTGGGTCCTCTGGTTTCACTGCAGCCTGCTATGAACGCGATCAAACAATAAAATGTTAAAGGGGTTAAAGCCCCTACCTCAAACCTTTCATTATAGCTTACAAGTGAGCCATGTATACAGCACATTTTGTCACAGCGACCATTAAACATACATCTAGCCACTGATGATTAAGAAGTTAGGGCCCATTCCTCATATTGTGGAAATGGGAAAAGTGACCTGAAAGAGGGTTGTTCAGTGACTTAAATGGCAGCCAAATCCTAGTGCTGCTTCAGTACAAAAGTGATTCTTTACAGGTTTATGGCTGCAGATTGAGTGTAAGCTGCACTTGCAGTTTCATCACTCCATTGACACAGGACTTTTATGTTCTTACAGTGGTGCTTGGAGACGTGACTGATGCAAGTAACTTAAAGGAATAGTTCGATGTCCGATGACGGGATCAATAATGCTCACATAGCTTTCCTTTGAATATGTAACCACAAAGCTGGCACAAGCTTAGCTTAGCTTAGCAAAAAGACTAGAGGCAGGGGTAAACAGCTAGCCTGGCTCTGTCCGAAGTTTAAAAATGTCCAGCACATCAAAAGTGCTCTCTGAAAGGAACAGAACAGAATAGACACAAGACAAAAATGAGGCAATAGCCAAAAACCAAGGTGCTAAACTTCAACTCTGTGGTCCCAGCCCAGACTTTCTGTTAAAGTTTTCTGCCTAAACCCAATGCTATTGTCCAGTAACCATTAATTAATGTTGCTATTTCACCCATAGCTGCAATCTGTTGTTAATAAAGAAAACAGCATGCAAACCTAATACGGAGAGTGGAATACCACGCATTAAGGAAAATTAAGAAATTTTTTGTTTCATGTATGTGTGGGTGAGGTCAGTATTTTGCTTTGGGATAGTGATTTTATCTCTTAAAAAAATGTCTGAACACATTTCTTTTTGACAGTCATAAATATGAGCCACATCATCTCATCTCAGCCCTCCCTTTCTCCCTCGTTTTCCTCCACGCTCTCCTCCCATCTTCCAGACTCTGCACCTCAGCCAAGGTTATCTCTTCCATCGATTCTTATCATCAGCTTTTCAATTGATCTATTACCCCTGCACCCCACCTACTTAATGCTAGCTTGATTAATTATTGTCCCCCACAGGGCTGGGAGTGGGGAGGCTGCCAGAGAGAATTCTCCAGATTAAGATGAATTTTCATTGTCTTTGTTCCCTGGAGTGTCAGAGCACACCAACTTGTGTTGAAACACACTTATTTAGAGAAGCTTAAGTGGGTTGGATCCCCCTCTACTGACACCAGATGTGCACCCACTAGATGGTACCGGCTCCGGCAATTTCCTGTTTGTTTTTCCCTCTGACTTTAATTCTCTACAGCATTCAGCATTATTTCGGAGCATCAGATAATTTGTAAAATGGAAATCAAATTCCCAAATCCAATTTACATTTTCATGACAAGCTTCATTGACACTCTGATATGTTTTATTCCCTGATAGCGTGAAGCAAACAGGGGGAAAGGTGGAGGCAGCAGGAGAGAAAGACAGACAGAGGTTTTAACTGCATTGTGCATAATGGTTTTATCCCATTTTGGGCTTTTCAGCATTTAAACCCTCTCATTTATTTTGCTTTGAGAATAAATGGCTACAGCTAAAAATGTAGTCAGTGGGTTTGTCATTTGAGGGTTCTATCAGTCTCGGTATTTGATGCCTATTTGTTCTGGCAGGAAAATGCCTTGTGGATATGAGCAGATCAACATATTAACAGGCCATTAATGCTGCTGAAAATCTCTCCGGCTGCCAACAGCTTGCAAACGACACTGCTTTGCCTTGAGCAACAGTTACTGTATATTTGCAGTGGCAGGTAATTCAAACATAATGTACATATCATTTCAGAAGACATTACTGAGCTGGATTATGGATTCAGAAATTCTCTGGCATTTTGTGTTTGTTTAGGTCCTGTTGTGACAAATCCATTTAGCCTGTCTCTGCTGCTATAACGGCATTTTAATGCAACATGGTTATTTTTGATGTATGGCTTTATGTAGGTATTGGAAAAATGGAAGGTAAATATGTACATTTACCCGCATTTGAACTTAAATATAGTGTTGACTTACTAATGCTGGATTATTTTATTTTTTGCTGTTTAACCACTTATGCAATACATTTTAAATTGAACATTTGTGGATTTTTTTTTTCCCTCTCCTTTATTTTACTTACTTTTACAGATCATAATATTTCACTAAACCCATGCTACTTAAAGAGGGATGATCAGGATCATTTCATTCAGGCTTTATATAGGTGGGGAATTTGTGATTATACATACAAATGTTTGGTTTCTCCCAATAAATTCTGAAAAAATATATTTTTGTATGAATGTCAGCCCAATCCTATAATACAATTTACTTATAAAATCCAGCTAAAACTGATGAACCTTCAATCAAACTCATAAGCATGCTGAAAGTTCTATGTACAGTCACAAAAAACCAAGCGGGCGAACAAACCGACTGCCTTTTTGTGTTTTAATCTTCTCTGGTCCATTTCAGTACAATGGACATTGCTGTAACAAGCTCACCCCTGCCATTCACACAGCAAACATCTCTGCACTGGGCCCCGTTTCAATTGAACACTCCATAATATTAAATAAATCTCTAAGCTAAATCAAGAAGAAATGTTGTTTCACTGGCTGTTAAGCGCTTTATGTAGAATAATTAGAAGCCAGTCTCACAAATGGCAATATGGATCAGGAACAAATCACAAAAAAAACAAAAAATATGGTTTGGCAACCAGCTGATGAGGGGCAAGACTCGACGAACTTTATTCTACTGTATTCCTGTTATGGTACACCACTATTATAATAATATTTTTTTTAAAAAACCTATTCCTGTTCTTTCTTTACATTGGTAGTACTTCATACATGCATTTCCGTGCTATGATTCATGGATCCAAAACTTTGAATGCAGTCTGAAATGTTTAGCAGAATAGAAAACTATTTTTTTTTTACCTGTTTGGATTGGAAATAAAATTATAATAAAGTAAAATTCAGTATTTAACAAGGAAAAAAGAGAAAACACACAATTATATTAGAGCAGTGTCCTTGTTAGAAACAGAGCCTCTGGATGGCTATTAAAGCAGCACTCTTTTCTGCTTCATCGTGTGCTGTCAGTCAGTCAGACAGAGAGCTCTTACTTAAAGAAATCTCCAAGGCTGAAAAACAAGCAAGTCCAAGGAAGAAGGAAGTCATGAAACAGTATCAATCTCTTTACATGTCTCGCACCATCTAGCCGGAGCAAGGCGGGGCTTATCAGACACATTGCCACTGTGAATAATATGCAGATGCGGCAGTTAAACCGCACACACAAAGGCAGGAGCTCCTTCCTGTTGGGTAATGAAATGAGCCTGACAAATGATACAAACGATCCAGACAGTGTACCAATCAGGATGTACCCACCCTGTTGTCCTTGTAGGTCAGTAAGCCATGTAGGCCTTCAGGTGCTCTTTGCTGCATAAGAACACACTTCAAAGAGATGAATTTCTTGCTTCGAGATGTGTCGGAGTGTGTGTTTGAGTGTGTGTTTGAGTGTGTGTGTATTTATAGAGAAGAGGACCCTCTCTCACTCCTTCTCTCTTTGTGTACAATATTCATCTTTGCTCCCACATGCTCAACACTTACTGAACCACATAAAGTCTGCCCAAATGAAGATTAACTGCAGTAATTATTGTATTGTTGAGCGTCTATAAGGTGTGCGGATTCATTAGTTCAGTTATTTCATTCTTACATTTAACAGTTGCAGCAAAGAAAGATCCACATTTTTTTATTCTGTGTATTTTTAATACCTTTCACATGGTGTTCATCATGCCACTCTTCAAGGATCAAATATTGATGTCTAAGTTTCTGGGAGTCAGTGAACTGAAACTGCAGATTTGAATCTCGGGGACTGACAGTCATCAAGACATCTTATGAGCTCAGCTGAATGGCTGCAGTAAACATAAAATATGTCTTGTTTCTAGCCAGCACCCACAGATTCTGACAGCTGAAACTGTTACTAGTGGGTTTATTAGCTGGAGCTAGCTTATAAAGATAATGATAGCTCCATGAGTTTGCTGAACATTATTGTTGTCCTAATAAGCTTCATGGAGCATTTTCTATATTTCTGTACTTTACATGGTGCTGTCTGTTCAAAAAAGAGTTGAAAGCATGCTGAATCGTCATTCCTTGAACCTTTCCTATTCAAACCAAGAGCACCACCTAATGGGGTCAACAACACATCTAGTGGTTCAGGAAGCTTCATCTGGGCTTCACTTGGGAACATGTCTAGAATGACAGTTTTGATTCTCAAGTTCTCCAAGTGAGTGAGTGTAAAGCTGTAGAACACATGGATATAGGCAGCTTTTCCCTTTTACTGCAATGTTGAGCTAAATAGTACCAATATTATGAGTATCATAAGAATAATAAGGGAGAAATCTTTTGCTCTGATCGAACAATCTGAGATTAAAGCATTAGCCCAGCAAGATAGATTAGGTAAATAACCCCTCAGTCGCTTATCAAAAGCCACAAAACAAACCTCAGACCTCCAGTTTCAGACTTGTTTGCACAAATAGGGAAACACTAACATTTAAGCAGATTAAATTATATTTTCCACAACAACTAATGCTGTGTCACCCATTGTCGTCAACTATATTTGCAATTTCTACGTCAGCTAGCCAATGTACGGCATAATCTCTCTGATGTTTGCTTTAGAAGTAATAGACCAGTCACCAAACTACCACTGCTTTCTTTCCATTTTAATCTTTTTTATCTTCTTTTTGTTTTTGTTTTACATTGATGTGACCTGTGGCCCTGTCCTTTTGAAGTTATATTAAGTCAGGGCATTACTGTAAGGAGCAAAGCTAAGCTACTTAACTGGGAATACTAACAATTGCAGCTCACATTAGGAGCAAAAACACAGTTTAATCCATTCCTGAGTATCACATTCGTTTGTCTAATACACACGGCTTTAACATGTTGAAAGCTTCAAAGCGCGCCAGGCCTGCTTTGCCTGAACACAGTTGCTAATGCTATGAGCGGACAATGGCGTTTGGAGGCAAGGTTTTAGCGATCAGTCCACGGTGGCAAGAGATGCTCTTGTTAATTTGACATAAACAACGATGACTGTTCTATAATCTGCTGAAAGAGGTTCTGAGACAAAGATTGCAGCAAATAGCCTGTGACAGTCAACATGATTCAACGCTTTGACTTCACCACAGCCAAATCACAACAAACTGAAGAGCAGTAATAAGTCTATGATGTGGTTCATTATTATTTGTCTGGTATGGTATTCTGATGCTGCTGCTGATGTCAAGTGGCCCATGTATTGAAAGAGGCAATAATATCCTTGCAGCTGCCTGTGTGGCCAAGCTTCACTTTTTCCTCTTTCACTTCTCACAGTTTTCTCTCATGGCAGGGCCTCTTACTCTCAAGGAGTTAACTATCCAAGGACATCGTTTAGGCGAAGAAACCAGCACAAAAGCAAAAGAGGCAGAGAGTCAAACAAACCGAGCTGCAGGAATAGCGAGAGGAAAGTTAGAGCGAGACAATTTATTTCTTTTTATTTCGTTCAGATTTTTTTTTTTTCTTTTCTCACTAGCACTCTGACAAACATCCCCTTCCCTGGCAAGCTCCCTCTCTCCCTCTCGCACCCTTCCCCTGCTTGTCATATGTGGTTTCAGAGCGCCAACCCAGCTCTGCGCCTCCAAGGAAGCTTCAGGCAAGTGTCACTTTAAGTTACACGCCGCACGTAAAACCCAGGCACAGAGCTAACGGTAATAGATCTGTGCAAAATCAGGTCAAATGTCGGCGTCTCTATCCCACCCTTCTGGTGATTGTTACATTTGGAGAGCAGAAGCTGGCGATTTGAAAGGAAGAAAAGATGGCATAATCAGTGCGCTTACATCGAGCCCGCCACCCCCTCTGTCTCTTTGCAATCTGCCCGAGAGTGAATAATGCAGAGATAGCATGGGACAGAGAGGGAGCCACAGGAAAAGAAAGGAAATGGAAGAAGTACATGTCGCCTAAAGTTATGTTGTATATAGAACCATGTCAACTTAAAGAGGAATGATTGCTGAACAGCTTGTGACAGTCAGCATCGTTACAATAGATGCAGATCTAAAAGGAAGCAACACAAATAATTCTTGACAGTTGCATAAAGGAGGTATTTTAGCACGCAAATACATTCCACCAATAAATAGTTTGAGGACTCATTGAAAGGGAGCTTAGGAAAAGGAATAAACAAAGAAATAAAAGGAAGCACGCTCCTTACAGACTATGACCCTGCTTTTTATCGCTTTGCAGTGTTCTTGAGAAACAAAAAGGAAAAAGACCTGCACACCAGCATCAGAGGGCTTTAAGGACAGCATGCTTCCTGAGCACTGTTTCTGCTACCTGAGTGCTTCAGCTACATCTAGTGGCAAAGTTCCTGCCCGTGCATTTAGTGAGGACCTGTGATTTTTACTGAGTTAGGACGCAGTGAGAACACATTATTGTTGCTGCTGGTGGTGGAAGAAGAGGAAGCACTGCATGAAGTGACAGCACATTTTATGTTTGCATGTGCTGTTTAGGGGGAATAGAAAATAATACATACATGCATAAAAATAGGTGCCTGAAAAATTAATGGAATTCAGCTTAGTGTAGCTTCAAAGTGCGTTCCTTTCATTGTTTTTCTTTTTTTTGTTTGTTTGTGTGTGTGTATTGAATGCATTTACCTTTAAATAAGAGGCCTTAGGGGTTGCAGTTTAAATTTATTTTTTATTTATTTATTTATCTTTTTTACAATTTGGAGGTTATGTGATATGTATCTTCAATTAACATGCCAGTGTTTGAAGTATTGATATTGATATTTTGGTTCATATTCAACATAGTCCAACAGTCTATTCTATTCTGATAGACTGTTGGACTCATGTTGAAATGATTCTATTAGTCAGTGGTATGTTCCAAAAAATAAAAAATAATTTAAAAAAAGCAAAAAACAAACAAACAAAAAAAAACGATGGCCTTGCTTTATATTTTACTAAACTCTTTTCCCCACCATATTAATTTTCATTTAGTCCTTTATTAGTCAAATGTTTTATTAGCCATTAGCCATTACATATTTTAGCCATGATAGAAACTATATAACAATTTTTGGTCTTATGTCATGCAACAGATCCAGTGAGTGTATATATTTGATAAAAACAAAATATGTTTGAACATTGAATAGATTGTCTGTTGTATTATCAATAGAATAAATAATTCAAAAGGTGTAAGCAGATTATCACATTCTGTTTTTTATGTTTTAGAGAACTTCCAAACTTGGTCTGGATGCAGGATAACACCCACAGTCGGCAAACATTGATTGTATCTTATATAAAGCGTATAAAACACTATTCAGAGCGTATGCACCGTGTTTGTGATAGCCTGCACACTGTGATCTAATGGTCCAATCTAATGGAAATCATGGTAATCTAATGGAATACATTTTGCTCTGCAGCCAAGATGAAAGCAACACATGAAAAGCCCCTGCGAATCACAACTGTTGGTAAAAGGCACTCTGCTCACATCCCTCAACAAGAGTGTAAATCAGCGGCAGCATCAGCCGAGGTGTCACAATGTGTCCTGACCAACAGCAAGAGAGGGGGCAGACTGTGAGCCGTGCCTGACACACTGAGTGCATGGAAACACACAATGAGAGGGAGAGTTTTCCCCCTCTATACGAGCTGGTTTGTGATAGATAGCAGTCCTATTGCATATCATAAAGGCTTGAAAATGTTGTCTAATATGCATTTACATATATATATTATTGACAGAAAAATATTTACTTTTTTTCTAATCTGGGAATAAAATCAGTTTCTATATACCATTACATGTCTTTCATTGTTTTTTGGAGTGCAGTTTTGCTGAGCTAACAGAGCACATTTCTGTAGACCTAAAGCAAACTATAGCTGAACATTTCTAGTAAGACATACTAAGGTGTCCAATGCTTTCTTTAATAGAGACTGAGGGTACAAAGCTGTGTATGATCAAGGTATAAATTGACGACATAAATAACGATGGCAGCTCTGAGCAATAAAGCATGTGTGAACAGTAGACCTCAGCAGCAGAGGTCAACAGCGGCTCTGGTGCTTACCTTCACATAAAAAGTAATGACAGGTGAGTGTAGGTGTTAAAGAAACATCAGTCAGCTTGTCACGCAGGTCATAGGTGATCTCAGATTTCATTTTCTGATACTCACTTGCTTTTATTCTTTTATTGATTGGCTATTTTATAAATGGAAACCACAGCAGATGAATCTTTAACCATTGCAGCAGCATGATAAAGCAACAGATATGCCCAGGATTAGTTTTGTGTCTTAATAATGCAATCGAACAGAGTATGTTTTAAAAAAATCGTCACGACTGCAATCAAAATGTTTTCTTGCAAGTTAAATATTATCAAATCATATAAAAAAAATTTATCAAACTTCTAACCAGTAATCCAGGTAATAAAGATGCCCGCTATGGCCTAAATAGTTCACAAGTAAATATATAATCTCTCTCCCTTTGAAATTGTCAAAGCATTAACAATATTTGCACCAAACAAATAAGTTTATCATCAGGGAAGCACCAGGTCAAAGGTTAATGTATTTTAACATTAACCTTTTGCAGAGGAGGTCACTAAAACAGTCAGGGTTCATCCTGTGGGACCAAGAAAATCCATATAAAAGATTTTTAATATTTGTCATGAATCAAAGTGCTGGCAAATAGAAAGGTTTGACAAGACTGATACAACACACTAAACAATTAGGAAGGCCAGAGGGTCTCCAAGGAGTGAGACTCTGGGGACAAAGAATTATGCACTGGTGGCATGTAATGTGTTAAAATAATGTGCTAGCAGAACTGAAACAATGAACAATGAAAATGTAAAGTCAATGAGCCAGGCTATCACATGTATTTTCTGATTTAAGCAGTGTAGTAGTAATTGAGGACGTTTATACAGTGGAAGTCACACTTTGGGGCAGGAGGGAAGGCAGATGGATAAATCCAAAAAAATGGCAGACTTTCACCCAGGAGAATCGGGTTTGTGTAAATGAATATTAAAGTCACTTTTTTTTACGTAACATCCATGGCTGCACTTCCGGCATTTCCAGTATATTTGTTTTTCTACATATGTCTTTTAGAACGCCTTACCAGGAAGTTATTCACTATAAACCCACCTCAGTAGTTTTATAGCATAAAGTCACAGAAACTGAAGCCTTTTTTACAAGCACAGACACAGATTGTGTGTGTATGCATAATGATGTGTTTGAACGCTCTGCTGATTCATATACTTTACATTGGCATTGCTTTTCCACACATTACATGCCACAAGCACTTAATACAAACGTGGTCATTTCACATAAGTCTCCAACAGATCCACACACTTCATAGAAAGAAAAATATGGTTTAAAACAAATAAAACATGATCATAAAAATGTATGCAAGACACTCAGATAAAATAGAATTGCAGATTGGAACAACGTTAGTCAGAAACATGGACAGATCTTTTTCTTTTCTCTCCGGGCACCTATGCATTATTCTTTCAGTAGGACTGTGTGAAGCCTACCTTGCTGTGACAGGAGGTTTCTTATCTCCACAGTGGAGGCCCTTTGTATTTCATCACACTGCAACAAAAAAAAAAAAACTCCCTTTATTAATCTTTGCCAAGGATCCTGAGCATCCTTTACTGCAACTGTGTGGTGGTTTGGCAAAGGATGAGAGCAACTATCATGCTGGAGTGGCTTCATTTGCACTTTTCACTGGGTTCATGTGAGGGCCTGCCTCCGCTTTACATTTATTACCCTTTTAACACCTATGATCTGTGAACGTTACTGTCGGATGATCTTGATATGAGCATCATCCAACTGGCTGCTGCCTCACAACAGAGTATTATTCTCAACAGAAAAGCCTCAGAAAGCATGTCTCTCAGCACATGTGCTTTGAATAATCAGAAATGTGTGTATTTTAATACTGCTGATTTCACCCAAGTGCATAACAACACATGGCATGCCATTCTGTGGAAAGGCCCAATAATTTGTAACAGTAAGTTGCAAAGAAAGATGACCATACCATGCAATAGAGATCTAAAGAACTGACACCACAAGAGTAAAAAAGAAATGGTACGAATACTAGGGGGAAAGAAAACCAAGACATTATTAGCCTCTTTCTCACTCAGTAGCATCATTTTGCTTTATGGTTCTCAATCTTTTGGCTGGTGACCCCTTTGTGCAAGTAAGTTTGAGCTGTTATCTTCTCATTAAAGAGTGTTTTCTTTATGAAATCCACCACCACTGCCATAATGTGCTATGTTGACCGGTAAAAAAAAGCAGTGAGAGCAGACAATTGAGTTCCACGGGTCACTTCTTGCATCTTTTCCGTTTTCTCCATTAGAGTAATCATCGTTGAGCCTTGTACTGACAATTTGCATGACAAGTTGAGACGTACCTAATCTATTTTGTCTAGCTTGAAGCGCACAAAAAAAACGGTCAGTATAGTTGAGATTGGACATTTCATTGGACTCAATCAAAGGAAACAAAAACAACACAATTTTATGCAGCAAATGAAAAACACAAACAGTAAAAAGAAGCAGCGATAAACTTTATATACACTTGTACAGTACATGCTGTTGACTAAAGGCCCCTTTAAATAACTCTCTAGCCCCTCATGTAAATCTGAATATGGATCAGTGTTATTCCTTTAGTAGTAGATCAGAGATTGTGAGTGTTTTTCTAAAACATTAAGTGGGTCATGGGCTGCTCCCCTTCCCAATGGCAGATTGTGTCAGCAGGCACTGGACCAACTGGCCAGGAAGATCCTGTTTAATTTTTCACCATATTGCAATATTGTACGATATTAAAATGCATAGAAAGAGGAAAGTCATTAATAAAGTATAGCAGTTTCTCTCTCTCATACACACTCACACACACACACACACACACACACACACATACAATTACACTTACCGTATTGGATAGCAAATGTATGTTAATGTATTTGAAATCTAACTGACGCATAATTATAGTATTGCGCAGCAGTTTTCATTTATCATAATACATTTTAAAGTCAAACATTTGAACTATTTATTGCGCATAATTGTAGTGTTAAATTTGAACTCATACATTTTTCTAATTTAAAACTCATGTATTCATTTTGTTGGTAAATCGATCCGTTCACTCACAGCAGCACGGAAAATGAAAATAGATCACTTCATGCTGAGTTCATTGTCCGCAGAGCTTGCCTTGCGTGGCCTCCTTTGTTTTTCAAGAAGTTCCACATGGTTATTTTGGGAGACTTTAATTTATGCTAAGCCCGTATTTGCCCCTCTGCGGGGTGCGCTGACATAATGCTATAAGTCACACTAGACACTAACAATAGCCACAGGCCACTGGTCAGCTCTGTTTTTAGATGACTGTTGAATCATTTGAAAAAAGATGTCACTTGTTTGCTATTAAGTGCTTTGCCGTTTCCAGCCCGGGGCAGTGGCTGGCCAAGATAAATAACCTTCTTGCGATGTTAGCGGAATTCTTTCCTGGCTAAACAACTAAGCATGACAAGGGCTGCTGCACAGTGTTGTTTTAGCGTTGCTCCTGATTTTGGTGTCAAAAGAAATGCTTGACAGAGACATTAATGTTTTATTGCTGCCCATAAACACACTGTCAACACAGCCCACTGAACTCTGTATGTCAAATTATATGGCTCAGGCACTGTAGGCGTCAGCAAAGATATGATATCTATCAATACTGTGGAGTTTCCCATGAGAATATTTCCCGGTCATTACTCAACTGTGGTGATCCCACTAGCAGGACAGGGAAATTGTTGAAAAATAGATGACACTTAGTCGTAGTAGTAGTAGTAGTAGTTTACATACATGCTGTATACCTACTGTATGCCGTTTTGCTGAAAAACATGTTCTTCTTTGCTCTGTCAGCAACCTGTTTTACATCAGGAAATGAAGTTTTATTTACTAGCAGAATGGCTTTAGGGATGACCAGGTATGGAAAGGCTACCAGATCATCCTACAATAAAGAAATGTTGAGACAGTTCTTTATCAAATCCTATCGTAGAGTTTAGAGATTGTACTTGTTGTTATGTACTGTGCACAGTGAGCATAAAAATGTGTTAAACTATGCATGGGTTAGACTAATGTTCTTGTCCTTGGTGCACAATGAGGGCTGGTACTTGTTTCTAACAGCCTTGTCATCCATATAATACCATAATAACCTGTTCCCTATCAGGAAACAAATTTATATGGGTGAGTGTACTGTTTTTTAAAAGGCTTTGCTCTTTCAGGCATTCTAAATGCATTCATTCACATTCTCAGAACTGTGTACAACCTGATCTCACAAAACTAGGTGAAATCACATGACTGAAATGATGTAAAATGACTGTTTTAACAGCGAAGTATTTGCTGGCAGCACGTAATATGTGGAAAATAAGCAGCACGGAAACAATACAAATTGTAAGGCATAGGATCAGCAATCCAAAAATAGCGTTATTATATTTGCATGTACAGCTCCTGGTTGCAAGAAAGAATGCAGCTTATTAAAGTAAATAAGGATACTGGAAATGCCCAAAGTGAACCCCAGCATCGCTGTCAGTCATGACTACCATATCATTGAGTCACATTGTTAAATTGGGGAATGTGTGTCCAGCATGAAAAAGATCCCGATTGACTTCACATTTACTGGCAGAACAACATGGATCGAACCACCAAGCTTCCAATCTAACCACCAATCCCCACTAACCACTGACTCACACCTACCTCACATCCTTCATCATTAAACAAAGTGGTTATTTCCTGAATATTGTGAGATCAGGCTTCTGTGAACTACACAATTCACTTGGTCAATTAGAAGCAGTGTAAGGTTATGTTTTATGCGATAACTGAGACAGAACGCTATGAAGAACAACCAGTCCAAAAGGAAAGAGACTAGCTCAAAACACGTTATGTGGCTGATTTTGTTTCGTACAATGTGATTGTTGTGGTCATGTTGACAGGAGAAGGTAACCACTTGCGTGTCACTTGCACATCCTTTGAATCAAACAGGGACTCCATTCTATTTGGCAATCCCCACTAAGGGCGTGAGATGGAGACATTTTTCCTGTTAGCTACTTTAGCCTAGCAGCTAGTGATGGCTTTCCTCACTCCCTCCCCTGCTCTCCTGCTCTGTTTGTCACTTGTTTAGCTACTTCCTTACCTCATTTCTTGGAGGAGAGGCTTATTGAATTGGAAGTGTGGCTCCACACCATGGAGTCCTAATCGGTAATGCTAACTGCTGCAGTTAGCCAATTCCCCAAATCCAGTGTGATCTGAGGAAAAACTTACAGATAGACTTGGAGCACTGATTTATCAAAGAACATAGAGTTGATATACTTATGCTTCACTTAACTCGATAGAAGTTAAGTCAAAATAGTTCAAGACAACTCAAGGCCAGTGTGTAATTTTTAAGTCTTTCTTTAATGGTTACAACAATATAACATCTTAAAAAATAAAAAAAACTATACCCTAGTCTGGAATTGAAAAAGGCAACTCTGTCCAAATAACATCATATGCTTGAATCAGCTGTGTCTTGTCAGGCATGTAAACCAAATTGAAAACTCTTTTGATGCTACATAAATTAACTACAAGAAATCGTTTTGATATTATTCTCAGCCTGTAAACAAAGTTCAATGAAACTCTTGGTTAAATTTTAAAAGACATTGTTGAAATTTTTCCTCAATGAATATGTGTGAATTCCCACATGTAGAAATATTTTTCATTTTCAGTTGTTTGTTCCTGCGTTGTTCAGCCTATCTCTCCAGTACACTTATTTTCTAAACCCCTGAAGGTCAGCTGCAAAATCTTTTTGTGTTTCAGTACAGTTTAAAGGGAAGGTAAAATGAAAAAAAAAGAAAAAAAAAAAAAAGAAAAAAAAATATCTTAAAACTTTAATTTTACAATGATAGTAACTCCAGCAAAGTTGAGGGCAGAATGTAACACTGATATACAGTTTACGAAAACATTTCCAGTGAAATATATGTTAAGTTTTTCAAATTTAAACCTGAAAGGCCAAGACAATTAATCAGCATTAAAATACACACATGATTAAATGCTGTCAATGGTTAGGTGTTCAGGGTTTAATGCATATTCCTAAAATCATGAACCCTTTAAGTGTTCCCCTTCTTATTCACTCATCTGAGACACGATTAAAGAAAACCAAGTATGACAAATTGTCTTAGTGTTTATCTCAATGAGGCATTACAACCTGAAGCTGGTGGTACAAGTATGACAAATTGTGTCATGAATTATACTTATTTCAGCAAAACAAGAACAGGAAATAGTGACAATGGTAACTCTAGCTGTACTTAGTTTAAATTTGAAAACAAGAATACATAAAAAACATTATCATCTGTTTTTAGCAGGTTGCTTTGGACTAGATTATCACAAATAATCAGCTGTAAAAACAGCTTATTACTCATATGTATATATGTTGTTACAACGACCTGTAGTAGCCATAAAGATTATGACACCTGCAAGAAGGAAGTAAATTGCCCTGGTATAAAGAGTGATAAAATCCATATCGGAGGAAAGTCAGCAGTAATGGCAGGTTCAAACAATCAGGAGAAGCCTAAAGGATGGGGATCGTCTCACATGTGAAATCAAATGTCAGTTTAAAGCTACTTTATCTTTTACATGGTACCACATTTGTTATTTACTCAACTGTTTGAATGTTTTAAACTAAATATAGCCAAAGCTTACGCGTTGTACATTTCAGTGCTATTCAGTAGAATTTCCAGATCTCAAACTATCTTTGTATCTGATCTCCTTTCCATCATTCAGACACAATATTACTATTATTGCATACCGGAAGTACATTGGTTTGTGACTCACATCTACTAGATGTGCTTCAGAAATAATGTTAGATTTCTTCCCTGGCACAAAAGAAAACAAGCTTAACTGTTGAGCCACTAGTTGAGGAGGTAAGCCTTTGTGATCATAAAGGAACCTTGTCAATCAATAGCATACAGCTCCAATGCTCCAATGAGTCATTTTTCTTTCTACCTATAGTTTCATTATTACTGCATGAGCAAACCCTTTCCATAGACATTTTTGAAACAACTTCAGTCTGTTGAATTCCCCCTGCAGGGGGGGCATACACAGTGATTAAGGTGGTGGTTTTATATATAGGCAAACTGTGTCCATCCTGGAAAAAGCAGATTTATTATTTTATGCATACTGTGTGCAGAGCAGCCCTGAAAAATGATTTAGTCGGCTTTAGAAAGGGCACCTGGACAGATGGCCGTGCACCAGCTGGACCTCTGTACCTGTGCCCTATTAAATCTCTGCATTATATTCTTTTGTACCAGAAAAAAATCTCATTTGTATCCATTTTTGAAAACATAAAAGACATGATATTTTGAAGGGAAAAGTAAGGATGATATTTTGTCAAAACAATTACAAATTGATGAGATGGAAAGGGCATCTGCTTGGACAAGTAGATAGGCAGTGGCCTCGCTCTTACACGTCTCACTTTTCAGAAGCTGTCTTCATTGTGTCCGTGCATAGCGACCCAATCAGCGATGGCAAAGGCAAGTTTGGGGCGGGGGGGTCCAGTACAGTGCAAACTGTCACTTAGATTGATGGATTACACCAGAGACAAGCCTTTCATCTGTTACCCTCTTTCTCCCTTTGGCTATGCACATATCTCTCAGAACTTTATTTTTCTATAACTGTCTGTACAACTCAAGGGCGCAGGGTACAAGGATGGAGCCAACTCATTTTTGGGGACCAGATGCACAAGTGTAGTCCTGCAGCAGCACACCTTCGGGAAAAGAAACTGGAGCAGGATAAATTCATTGTTAATGGGAGGCGTATATTTTCAACAGGTGGAGCTGAAGTGGTCTTTGGTAATAGCCAGTCATGGAAGTGCAGAAGCTCTAACTGTATATTATACAGAAGCAGGACCACAATTTCCATCATTTTACTGCGAGACAACAAGTACCATTTTGTGATAATATGCATTCAAAGGCTCTCTTCTTATAAAAGCATTTGTTCAGGCACTTTTCTAATTACCTGCAAACTGCAAAACTTCAAGTGCTGAACAAAAACATTTCAATAGAAAATTGAATAGAATTGAGTGCCATTAAAATTAAAAGTGTAATTGAATCATGGATTTCAATAATGTAACATACCTAGTTACCACAAAATTGTTTGCAGTATTTTCATGCTCTGTTTATTATGTGGCAAACTGGGAATGATACTTCAGAAGCCAATGGAATCCCTGGGAAAAGGGATAAGGTTGGCTTTTTTGTAAGAGAAAACTCTCCTTGTTTATGTCACAATCTTATCTGGGTAATCTGGAATTCATTTAAAGAAACTATGAAGCACTGTTTGATTCCAGATGGAAGTGAATAGGTGTCGCGTTAATGTAATGTTAATGTACTGTGAAATGCACACTTGTTTGCGACAGGTCTACTTCATGATCACTACTCTGCCACATTTGTTGAGAATTAATGCACCTATTTGAATTGCAGGAAAATGCTGAGTCAGACAAATGGGATATTGTATTGGTGGTATGTTGCCCAATAACTATTATCCACAAACAACGGATGCAAACGGCAAAGTCTATAGGATTCTTATTCTTCATGAACTTTTTTTTTGTCTGCATTAAAAAGGCAAAATGATAAACACACTAGTGTGCATCCACCTCTATCGACAACTGTTCCTCTCTGTGGCTCCTATGGAAAATCCAATTTTACACACCATGGCCTTTGTAGATTACTTTCTATTTCCTCCACCCAATTTTTATGAAGACATTGTGATTTTATTAACCAGTAAATACAGTTCTGTGTCACATAGTATGCATAGACATACATAAAGATCCATCAAATGGAGGCTGAGAGTTGGAGACGCGGACATTAAATCAGAGCAGTTAGTTCAAAACATGTTGTGGTGTACTCCATAGTCATAACCCCCCACTACCAGCAACACCATCACAGGACTCCCAGAAATACTTGCTGACAAAATTGAACCTTATCATTGCGTGTACCCAACATTCAGAAACATAATGTTCATTATTGATGTCATGTGAAAGCAGCCAGCACATTCTCTTGACAGATTTGTTTTACTTTTCACACCTTGCTGGGTAATGCCTGAGAAGAAATGTCTTCTGCCCTGTAGTGTAGCCTCACCGTGACTCAGTTGGAGTGAAAGAAAGTGTGCATATATAGTTCAAGACAAACTCTCACCTGCCAGATTGAGACGGATGTTGTACGTTGATGAAAAATTGAAAATGATGCATTTGTGTTTTCATTGTATATTGCATTTGCTCAGTTTGAATTAATCTAGAGACAAATGCTGCATTTCACCACCTTGCCTCACTCTCTCCATGCCCTGTTTCCTTCAACTAAATATGAAGAAGAATTTCTTTAAATTACAGATTGATAGCAAAGGAAAGAAAACAGAGTGTGTGCAAAGTTAAAAGAAATTCTTGAATATGCATGCAGAGAGCCATATTAAATGCAGGTGTTTCTATATAGTCCTCAAGAGCTCGCTTGAGGTTTGATGAGTATGAAAATTAAGTCAATTATATACCGTGCCATCAAATCCCAAACCAGTTGAACGTGTATGGGAGATGTGCAAGCTAATGCCGATCTGTGCTTTCCAACAGCATGATCCCAATGAGATGTGAATTAATGCAGGAATTTGCAAGATCCTGTTCATCTTTCCAGTAGAGTTTCACAGATTTGCAAAGGAACATTGAGGCTATTGTGGAGCTTTATGGTGTAAAAACAACTTATGGAGGCCTTTTACTTTTTTACAACTTGGTTTTCCCAGTCATTGAGAAGACTAAAAGACCGTATAACCCTAGGAACTGGAATTGAGAACCAGATAGAAATGTTAAGGTTCATCATATGCTCTTGAGGCTATCTATTCCTGTTATCATTGCCTGCATGTTTTTCTGACAGAAAGTGCAGTGCAAACAGTGACATAAAACTCATGTGTCAGCAGTGCTGGAAACTTGCAATAAGAACGAGTCAAAAAGACAAACTGTTGTACTGATGTACTGTTTTTCACAGTCTAGGCCCATCTTTTTCTGGCACAGAAATAAATAAAAGGATTGGAATGATCATCAAAAATCTTTTTAATTCCTATCTTAACAATGGTATATGCACTTGTGACCTTATACCCCCAAAAATGTTCCATCCATTGATATGGATCTGCTCCATCCAGCTATCTGTCTGATATCTATAGTCTTTTTAACCTCATCTCCTTTCTTTCCTCTCTTTACCCCAACACTGACTGTGTGTGTGTCAAGTGATGAACCATCCTCCATTACCCTGGCTCACCTTCATGATCAGCCTGGCACTGTGAACAGTGATTAAGCATACTTTCCGCTGTGTAACATACTAATTTAGTAAAAGGCCCAAAGCATAGCAGCTCCCTTCAGTGATCATATTTTTCTCAGTAATTAGTGTGGCATTTTTGTCTCCTATGAGAGCAATCCATTTTAGCTATTATAAAGGGGTTCTTTGTTTAAAAGTGCTCCTTTGTTTCACGGGCATATTGCCGGGCTCACAAAAGCAAAGATTTGCCCAAGATTTTTTGGGATGTGTGAACTTTTCATTCTATTTCTGTTCACTTTAAATCAGTATTACTACATATTATGCTGCATTGTTTGTTTCTGCAAAATCACCTTAATGTGTTGTTAGCTATTGGTCATGGCCAACAAGGCTAATCCTGCAATCTATTGAAGGTTGAAAGAGTAATTTCACACTAGTATTCACAATTTCTGATATAAATGCATCCTGGTGCATTAGCTCATAAAAACATGGATTCCTTCAATTTCACAAGCACCTACAGAGGACCTACATTAGCTACCACAGCACAACTATTGGAGAGAAATGGTGCTTTGCTTCATTCAAATATCATAGAGCAACTCAAATGTGTGTTAAGTGGTGCTGAACATAATAGTGGGATTAAAAACCAGTAATGAAAAGTTGTGCAACATGTTTGCACCCCTGGTAAAGAAAGACGAGTTGAGTCGAGATGAGGTTGGTTGGCAGAATCCACAAAATTTCTAGCATTGGTATGTAGTTAGCACACCTAAACTGTTGGCTATACTCTAAAAAACCTGTAAAATATGTTGACACTGGACATGGTAAATCATCCATAGCACGGACTGATATTTTGTAGCATGTTAATGCACTTTGTTAATGCTAGCTAGCTTAGCATGCTCATTTTGACAGACGGTATCAAAATTTATCAAAATTTATCAAAACTTTGTTGGACTAGTTTTGCATTATATAGTATTGGTATCAGTACTAGTTGGCAGTTACCATAACTGTTAAGAGACATTTGATTAATTACTGAAAGGGCCTACCCTGGCTACTGTGTAGGAATGATGTTGGGGCCTTTCTTATGTCTTATATCTGAAGTTAATTCTAATATTTCACTGTGTTTTGGGATCTGTGGAAGGAAACAGTACTTGAACAAGTTTGCAATATAGTATTAAAGGGTAATCATGTCAATGTTATATTCAAAGCTTCTTTCTGCTGCCCCCAAATGGGCCAAAAGTCAGTTATTACAGGTTTAACACTGCCACTGCATAACTTACACAAATCTAATAACACTCTGATTGAGTGTCTTATATCGTGGTGACTCACATTTATATCCTGAGCCCTCAACGGACTGGAAAGTAGAAGCAAAGAAAGAATCCCTGAGTTCTGACTCACTACCAGAATTAGCAGCTTACGTTAGCTCACTGTGTGCCAACTTAGGGAGCCAAAGCAAGATTAGACTACATCACACTAATGGAAACAAATCCATACAAGTATTCTAGGATATCCTACAGGGAAGTAGGATCAGTGAGGTGCCTCTGCTGTCTATAGTAGTTTTTTTTTTTTAATATACCTTTATAACTATAATCAGTGCATCGTCTTCTGAGTGACTACCTGCTTCATGGTACTATAAACCTAAAACTGCTTCATTGTCATTTGTCTCATCTGATCCGAGATGAGGACTGTTTAGCCTGAGAAAACAGCTTCTCAGATCCGGCTGCCTTTAACGCAATCAGAAAATCAGCACATTTCCGGGGTCCCCCAGGTGGTTTGACCTGCCACAAACACTGCCATTGTATAATAGGCAAGTGAAAACAGTGGGTGTGTTCCGTGGTAAAATGTTATGCACATCAAGCTTCCTCTCTGAGCACTTTAGCTTTAACTATTTCCTGAGCCTACTGACAAGTACTGAGCCAGAGCTTATTTATTTAAACTATGCCTGATGCTGGGATCGAGCAGCTACAGAAGGCAAGACATTTAAACCAACAACTTGAAGAACATTTATGTTTCTTAGCCAGTACTCTATAAAAACACCTTTTAATTTTGCTTATAGGGGCTTATGGAAATGGTAAAATGGTATATATGCAGCTTTTTTCGTACTCTGGATTATTCATCATCATTTACACGGCCTGAACAATCCCGTAATGTATTATAAATGGTAGGAAATGTCCGTTGTTCATTGACGTACATGGTATTTTTATTTCATGTTGTTCAGTAGAGTCAGGGTGCAGAAACAGGCAAGGACAGTTAAAAGAGTGATGGCAGGATGAGCGTCCTCCAGACTCCCAACCTCTAAGTACAAGTTCTCCTCCTTCTTACAAATCTCAGCAGGGCTTAGGAATCGACACCACACTGTGCAGCATTCAGAGTATTTAGGAACTAATCCGCCATACGTTGTTGGTTTATGGAGCAGATTCTGCATCTTGAGGTTGGAAGTTGTCGCATTTAGCAGAATTTTGCTGAAAAATTGTGCAGACATCCATGTGCCTCTCAGGATGAATTCATATAATGTTGGGGATTCCTTTATTTTTCATCTAGCATCATCATCATGATGTCAAAATTTAATCTTGACTGGTACTGTGGTGTAAAATAAAAAAACATGCGAAAGTAAAAACATTTCAATCAGCAGGGCAGATATGTGTCACAATTAAACAATATATTTACATAACCTTTATATGCATGAGTGTTATTTTGTCTCTTTCTTTTTTTTATTGCAAAAAACAAATGCAATGCAAAATGCAAAAACAAATACATGAGGGAAAGAAAAAGGAGAAATAAATAAAATGATTGATGAAAGGAAAAGACTTTGAAATGATTAAACTGCGCAGACAATTATATTATACATACATGTACAGACAAGTCATTTAATATATGTGACTTGATGGTTGTTGCATTTTGTATACTTTTAATTTATAAATTCTAAATTTTGCTCACTTGTGACAGTTTTGCTTCTTTGGGGTCATTTTAGTGAGGCTACACAGAGGAGAGTGGTTGTATGCACATTATTTTAAACAATTACGTGCCCATACATATATATGTGTGTGTGTGTGTGTGTGTGTGTGTGTGTGTGTTTATTAACCTCATAAAAACACATTACAAATAACAATAGTTCTACTTGAAGTAGTACATAGTCCGTCCCTACTGATTCCCTCTCTGACTTCTGATAATAATAACTGAGATACACCCCACTGATGATAGTTTGCGGGTACAAGGGTGATGAATTAATAAAACCGTGTGAGCTTTAAATAGCCACTACTGCGCTTTAGTATGGCTGCCATGGTGTTGCCTGGGAACCTAGACATTGTTATAGACAATTAGTGAGATCTTGAGCAAAGACCTCAAACCCGTGCATGTGCAATGTCACACATTTATGTGAAGCACAGTGTGTTGCTGTTTGGCAATGTAAAAGCTATCAGAAATGACATGGACTTAACGTTAAATAAATGTAACATGAGTCTGTGACAGAGGGGAGCAAAACTGACATTTATTTATGTGAAGATATTGGAAGTTGTTCTTCTAACCACATGAAACATGAAATTAAGTCAATAAAAGACTGCACAAAACGCATTGTCTAGAAACACACAAGTGTGGAACAACAGAAATGTGAGCGAGTAAGTAAAACAATCCGGCTGTGAGATAATGAGACGGATCGCTGACTAGATATGGAAGAGGAGATGAATAGATAACAAAATTACCTGAAATATTTATAACCTCTGTCTCTTTCATCACTGCTTTCCTCATAAGCCATTAAAGGGCCCTTTTGGGACCTCTTAATTGAGTTCCTTTTCGGAACAGAATATGAAAGGCTTCTTTTTATTCCCCTCCACCCCTTTTCATCTGGAGAATGGGCTGATTAAAACACGGAGAATGGAAGTTCTAGTGGGAAAGTTCATTGCAATCACGGGTGCAACTTGAGTGATTGACTCAGTCTTCTGTAAGACATTAAGTGGACATAGTTATTGAGCTTGGACACACTGCAGATTAACACATATCGTCAGGTCTTCACCAGGCGTGCAGCTACCAGCCAGGAGACGTATTGAGGTCATGTACTGTTTTTTTCTTGGCAGCATGGGTTATACCATAGTGTGGAGGGTTCACATTCAACAATAAAAACTGAACATGCACTGCGCATTTTAGATGCTGATTCCAGTATCCCATTATTAAACCATCTTAATATGCCTCTTTTTGGCTAACTGGAATTAAAATATTCAGTTTTTCTCTCAGCAGGTTTTTCTGTTTTGACAGTGTGCATACCTATGTATACATTTAAAACCTAAAATAAATTGTCTTCAAAATTAGCAACTGCTGAATATGTTTTCTATGAATTGTGTTTTTTAATCAATGTGATGAGGATAATTTCTTTTTAAATATGGAATGTGCAATCTATGTAATCAAAACAGAATCAAAATGGAAACAATCTGACAAATTGTTTAACAAGCTTTTTTCTTTACAGCATCCTCATGCAGCAGCTGCAGCATGATCAACACTTCTGAGGATATGTTTGAGCAGAAATCCTTTTACCTTGCAAGAAGTTAATAATGTTAATAGCTCTAATTGTAATCTTTATCCAAACATAGCCAAACTTTGAAACCCATTATCCTGGGTAAAAGTCCTACTGAAGCTTTCTGGCAGAACAGGCTTTCTGGGATCCAGGGCACTGCAGTAGATATTGTAACACAAGTGATTCTCATCCATTCTCAACCTTGTCAGAGAGTGACAATCTGTCACAGCACCTGGAGTGTGACTCCAATGCACGTGCACTTTGGGCTTGAAAAAAGAAAAAAAAAAATACATCTAGACTTAACGACCTCCCGACTACACGTGAAGAGAAGCCAGACCTGAATGGCTTGTTGAGTCAAATGTTCTCTGATCCAGGCAGGCCTCTGAAACCAGACTGGATTCTCCTTGTTCACAGTTTGTGGGTTAGACTTAATTGAAATGCCCAAATGTATGTACCAAAGAACAAGTGAGTGTATCATCATTAGTCTCCTTATTGAAATGGTTGTGTTCCTGCCCCCAGTAGGCCCAGTGACCTCCGTCGTTATTGTGTGGAGCCTTTGGCTTGTCTTCCGTAGTTTTGGTAGTTGTAGTAGTAGTAGTAGTAGTAGTAGTAGTAGTTCACAGAAGCAGCTTTATTATGAGACTTGGTTTTTTTTTTTTCACCATAATTTTAATAGATAATTCATATTTTTTTTTTACCTTTGTATTTACATCACATCTTCTTCCACTGAGAAAGTTACAGAACCATCCCGCCTGGATCTTTCTTTCCACACCAGACCTCCAAATGATTCATTTACGTATGACTGATGAAGGAGCAGCAAATTCATTTGCCTTTTTTAAAAGTGGAAATGAAGAGCTGGAGTACTGGAAGCAATACTTTGACTGATGAATCACTGCTCGCTCTGCCATCTACAAATGCCGAGCAGATGGTCTGGCATCGCTAAAATTAAACTGCTAACAAATATGCAGGTAGCGTTGTGGATGTGACCTCGGTGGCAGCCGCTGTGTTGTTGTCAAGCTCCTCTATTGTTCTGTCGCCTCTGAGTTAGGAGAGATGGCCACTGCATTGTAGTGAAGTGCAAAAGCATTGTGTGACAAGTGTGCACCTGCGTGTGTGGAGGACAGAAGGAGGGGGTAGATTGTGGCTCTCCTGATGTGAGATTTTTGTGGATTCTTTTATCCCTACTTTGATGAGATTTTAAAAAGAAGCTGTCTGGGGATGTGATTTATTATATTGCATGAATAGGGGAACAACAGAATAATGTATATTCCCAGTGGACTGCATTTTTTAAAAACAAGCATTTCTCTTGGCTACAGCATATGGGAATAGCAAAGGCGCTGTCATCACAGGACTCCGGTGTGTTTATATGTAAAGCATAAAAAAAGGCACCGAATGATGCTCTGTTGTCTGGAACATCAGCAAATGCATCCATCCATCCGAGTGGATGTGTCTGAGGACAATTCCACAGTGGATTTCCTGTGCAGGAGAGTGGATGGGTGATACAACGAAATGAGAGGCCCAACTCTCCATAGATCTCATTAGACCGGTCATAACATACAACAAATAGTGGAAGGCATATTCATCTGACTCCTGTTCCCCTCGTCGCACACTCCCAGAGCCATAACATCAGCTCTTTTGCGCCATCACAGGCTCGGAGTTACATGACTGACTGTGGTTGTCCGCTGGTATGACAACAGTCTGCCATCATTAGTCTGCCTTACTGTATTGCTTAATACAGTGCATTTTTTTTTTGTGGGATCCATGTAGAATGGATGGAAGTATCTGTTTTTTCCCCCTCATGGACGTTTGGAAGCACATACAAAACACTTTTAAGGGTGTTTGATGATTGTATGCCTACTTTGGACTTGTTGGAGGACAGAATAGAACAACATGACCTGACAGAAATATGTACAAATAGAACGCCACATTTCAGGACATTTTGTGTGTCCTGTCAATGCATTTTACGCTTGTAATTAACAATCCTTAACACTGTGGAAAAGAACTACTTGGTTATTGTTAGGCACCACAACTAATGACTTTAGGTACCAAAATTACAGCTGTTTTTGGGAAAAACACAACTTGGTTAAACACAGAAAATTATGCGGCAATATTACACTAATCCTAACCCTCAAAAAATGGCCATATAGATCGTTTGACAGGCAGCAAAATAAGATATATATTTACATTTTTAAATGTCCGCCTCTGCAATCTAGCAGGCGTGGGAGTAATGATAGAAGGCCATACAATGTTTAATTGGCGAACTTTCACCCAGGAGGACTGGGCTTGTGTCCCATGGGAAGACAAACATGAACCATATGACTGAACCATCACAGGCCTTATGCTGCGTGCATTATGTTTTTACATAACTGTCACTTCCAGCAGTCATGTCGCCCTCATGCCTACTTCTCTTCTGGTATTTACATTCATTTTTTACATTTTAAACTGTCTTTTGTATCACCTTAGCAGGAAGTTATTACCATACAGGGATAACCTTGATTGGATCCCTTTACATCTTAGGGTGAGCTCTTATAAAATCAAACACAATATCAACCAAAGCGAGTTAATTCTAGTTATTGCAGAGAAGTGCACATCACAGGAAACAAAAAAAATATGATATTTGTGCTTGTGTTTGCCGGCGCTGATACCACTCCGCTGTGTATTCTCCATATTAATGAACCTTTCTATCACACTAAAACAGATTATCGCAGCGCTGCATTTATTACAAACACCAGTGTAAAGGCAGCATTGTGGCAGAGTAATTATGAGCTGTGAATTGAAATATAGATACACATCATCACTATGTGATATTGTCAACAACAATATGTGCTGTCTGTGGGGAATAGATATGGGTTTCTTTGGCTGCGCATCCTTTTTATGTCTCAATTACTTCCTTTTTTTGCTGTAACTTCATGTGGAAATGAACAAAGCGGAAAGTAAAAGCATTTTTTTAATCCACTCCTTCCTTTTGGATGATTTAGGTGTCATGATTTGATGTAAAACCATGACAACAGAGAAGGATCAAAGTCTTTTTATGTCATAGTTCAACAGAGAAAGAAGGAGAGGAAAAGCAGAGAAGAACTGATATCAGTACCTGGAATGCAAACTGTCTATGTATTAATGAGACTTAGGGGTTTATATCAGTGATGTGTAATGTTTGATCCTAAGTGTATTCACAAATACATTAAGAACATGTCCAAACAGGGTGTGTGTAGTTTCTGAATTGATCATAGGTCTTTCAGGCGTAACACGATTTAAAGCTTGTCATTCACCATTCCCTTTAAAAAGTTCAAGAAAAGACAGCCTCCTCTGTTTCCCAATACTCTCTCTTCTCAACAAGTCCTCCTGACTTCATATGAGCAAATGCCAAAATTTCACGCACCAATCGATAGAGGTTCAAATGCACCTCGTGAAGAGGGAAAACAACAATGACTTCAAGACTCCCGGATATGATACAAGTTGTGTAGTGTGAACAGTAGAGAGATCTGACAACTTGAAAGTCAGGTAGTCTGACATAGCGTAAGATGCAGGGTCGAACTGAGAACCAAGACCTTGTTTTATTCAAGAAACACCCACATAACAACACAGTTGGCAGAATGTCACATGTTCTCTAAAAGTCATTATTTCAGAGTTTGCCAGGGGTTACGACAAGAAAAAGTTTGTTGAGCTTGGCTCACACTCTTTACCCCATGCTGGTGAACTGAGGGTCCGGGCTTTGGCTTACGTGATCCAATGAAACTAATACTGGTAATGCAGGAAAACTGGTATTATAAAGCTGGTTATCAGCCTGCCTTTTTTAGACTTGCACAAATCCCGACTCATTAACATCTTGACATCTTTTTCCTGGCAGATAAGTCATTTCTGATGCACTGTTATTGAATGTCTGAATAAGACGAACAAATAAATATTGACACTGCAAAACATACAGTGATGAATTTTTGCTCTGGTCCATGAAAGTGACCAAAATATGTATATTTCCCATCAGTAATACAAAACAGAATCAAATGTTTCGAGATGCTCCCTTGTATGCTAAGACAATGAAAAGACAGACTTGCATGTCTCACACAGCCCAGAGAAACTCGTGATCTTTCAGCATTAAATACAGACCAGTGAACCTTGAACCCAGGAGCTAGAAGCCTTTTGGCCCCTGCTGACTTCACCTCTGCTCCTCTGCTCCCATCAGAAACCCTACAACCTGCTGTGCATCTCAGAGGTTGGCCTTGAGGAGCGATTGTACCGGAGAGTGCAACTAGGATGCAAGCAGCCCCTAAAGGAAGTGAGATGGCCTTGAGCTGGCCTGAATAAATACACTCTCATGCACAGCGCCTTGAGTCTTGGCACGATAATCTGGAGGCCAATTGGCCTTTTCGTCCTTTCCTGCTTTGTAAGTACAGTATGTATCTGAAAGGTCACAAGAGAAATGGCTATAGCTAGGGTGTCGTTTTTTAAATCAATTTTATGGTTGTAAGACTTGGATATTGTGAACATTGTTGAAAGGCACTTACTTAACTGTATTTTGAAATGTATAATGTTAACCCACTTTGGGTTAATATAGATATACATATTTACGTATTTATATGAAGTAGTAAAACTGAACTATTAGTAGTAAAACCAAACTATTAACCTTTTGATATAAGCCGTGAAGGAATGAAAGCCCGGGTTACTTGATGAGAAGAAAACATTTAAAAGAAAGTTGTGAAGAAAAAAAAACACTCCTTTTAGCTTAAATCATCCACTGAAGGTACAAAAGAGAAAAGCACCCAAGCCACTTAAACTGAGACCCTGATTCACTCCCTTTACTTGGTATAAGGATCTAATGTCTGAGGCAGTCATCCCTGTCCTCTATGAATGTTTCAAGTATTAAACTGTTCTGCATTATGTCAAGTAGCAACAGTAAATGCCTTTGCTGTAGCAGAAAGAGATTCTCTTTGTGTGGAAACTTTGTGGATGTTCCAGGACACAGTTCCCTTGGCTAGTCAAGGTCATTTCATGTGTCTTATGGCCTTATAGTGGCTTTCTCTTATTGAAGACTCAGCCATTGAAAAACTAGCTTTAATTGCTTAATTTGAACCACTATTTCGAGAGTTTTTTTTCCTCAGCTCTGTGAAACTTTAAAGTGAATTAACTACAGGCTGGCCATCTTCATATTTATAGTCTTTTGCAACATTTAACAGAGTCTGATATTTAGGATATGCCTACCAGGAGTGGGCAGAGGCAAAAGAGATAATAAGACATACCACTGTCATGAATGTCAATGTCAGGCTGAATCAGATGAATGTTTAAATAAGCAATAACTGCTAACATCTTTTCTAAAACAGTGGTAATTCGAGCAGATCATAACAGATGTATATCATAAAATACAACTGCCCAACAGCCTGTGAAGAATAAGGTTAGGATTAAATTATTCATTTATTATTCTTGACCACTCATCCAACTCAGGATTAGGTAACAAAAAGTAACTGAATACTGGCCTAACTGATGGTTAAGACACTATAAACTAAAGCTAGCGGTATAGTTATTGCTGGTTTTGTCCAAATTAACATTCATAAACCTTTTTTTTTTTATCCTGTAGAATGACATTACAATAAAAGGCCATTTTTTGAGCCTGTAAACCAAGAGCGCCATCTAGTAGAGACCACAAAAGACCTAATGGTTCATAAAGATTCATTTGTACATCACTACTTATTGACCTTAATTTATCACCACTGACATAAAGAGTAAGACAAATATTTTAGATACATAACAACCTGTTGGATATAATACAAATAAAAGTCCTAAAAAATCGTGTGTCCCCCAAAACCTTTTATGTTAATGTAAGCAGAATATGTATATTGTAAGAGATACAAACACTAAAAGTCAAGTAGGATCAGCAAACTTTCATTATTTTATGAAAATGTGCAGAGATTTTTTTTTTTTTCTCTTGAGAAACCCAAAAAGCTCTGTTGGTATAAACAATCTGTCTTCCAACCTGAGAGAGCTTATTTAGCTTTGCTTTGTCACACTAAGTACAAGTAGGTCAGAAAAACAAGCCGCACCAGTAATCATGTCCAATGTTTGATAATGTTGTTTGTTTTTGGAAAAATAAGATTATCATAACAAGCCATTCAATAAAAATGTCTTCCATGCACCAGCTGACCTAACAGTGCTTGAATTTCATATGGCATTTACTACCATGCTTGTGTTCAGCTCATTGTTTGGCAAAGCTTAAGGCTCACTTGGTTACCATTCTGTGAATAACATGGGAGCTTTATGAGGATTATGCCAAAGCTTCATGGCTCAGATTGGTTTTTAGGATGGAGAATCCAGACACAAAGTGTAGACCACTGTCCTTTTCCCCAGCCTCTGTGAATGTCACATGCTGGCACGCTTGGCACAAAGTGTGTGAGCAAGGCAGCAGAGGCAACTGAAAACTGGCCATGAACGCAAATACCATCAGAGAAACGGTGACAGGCATGGCAAAAGGGCAAAATCTGACACACATTGGTTTCCACTGGGAAAAGGCAGCCTTATGAAGCAACACACACACTGAGAAACTGCTGTTACTGTTTGAAACACCACCCATTGAACATATGACACTGTTGCTCTTAACGGCAGGTATTTACAGCTCGGAGTCATTTCTCACCACTGACTCGTATTCCAGCTGCTTTCTTTTTTTCTTTTTTTTATCAGACAGCCTGTTCTACCTGCCAGTCATCTCAAGCTCTCTAAAAGCCTGCTTCTCCTCCTTGTCTCTCCTCCGCTCCCCCTCCCTATATCTGCTCTGAAGGGGTCACTGCAGTTAGAGCGAAAACAGACCCAGCAGTGGATTTTCAATTGAATTGTCAGAAGCTGGCTGTTTTAATAAATCCTGCCCAATAAAAGGGCAGGGAACCTTTTGTGAAGTGGCTTCACCCATGACGCCCAGCTTGGGTGCTCTCTGGTGAACCTTGTCTGCCAGAACCAGCTTCTCCAAGATAAAAAGCACCTGGCAGGTCTTCTCTGGATTTGGGGCACTTTGAAAATCACACAGAATAAATAAGTGATTGTATCCAGATACAGGTTTTAATATTGAAACTGTCAAGAATACACAAAGCATGGTTTTCCTATAATATTGAAGGCTGGATAAAGCTTACCTAATTAACCAGTCATCCCTCCTTCTAATTCCTCTGGCCATTATATATTCCATGTTTTTATTTGCAGAATATGTTCTCATTATTATTAACTGTATGATAATGTTATTACCATTTCCCAGTGATACCTCATGAGTTGTTTCTGTCCAAACAAGAACATAAAACAGAATTTTTTCATGATGCTTTATGGCTTTATAGTTTTACCTATTTTACCTAGCTATTGGTAGCATTAACCTGTTTTATATTTGTATGAACATACTGACTAATACATCTTTAAGCCAGATTATGTAATGTATGGCTTTAGCAGAAAAACACCAGATTGTACTTGAGCTACAGGTAAGATCTTGTTCCTTTAAATTATATTTTGTTCTGTATGAAAATGAATAACTATATAAAGTATGGCTTTAACAACAGTTATTATGTTCTAAGGAGAAAACAGCAGGCAGCATCCTTGGCTTCTGACAAATGTACATTACCACCACACACTCATTATTCCTTTTAGGGATGGACTTTTAACCCGTCTATAATAGCTGCAACAGGGAAGATGTTTTCATTTCACAAGTAGCTAGCCAGCTCACCAAACACTGCACTGACAGTATCATCAGTATCACGAGGATGATCAGCACTTAGCACGCAACCCCTCTGTCTGGAGCAGCACAATGGAAAGGCAGAGACTAAGGAGAGGCAGGAGGGCAGAACACTGGCAGAATTGTGTGGAGCGACAAGAGGATGCACCAAGGATCAGGAAAGTTGCCTTGGATGGAGCAGCATAAATGTTAAAGTCAAAGTGTTGATTGGTGGTTTCTAATTGTTGTTGCTTTGTTTTCTTAGATATTAAAATGATTGGCTTTGCTGAAAAATGTCTCCATTGTGACCAAGAAGGTGATTGCAGGTTTTTGTCCCTATTTTATACATCCCAAGTTCCATTCAGAGAATTTATCCAACTGATTGTAATATAATTTTGACCATACACTTCCCTCCTTTAAAATAGCACAATGGGTCATAACATGAGATAAACTGTTTAACCTAAGGGATATTGCTGTGCAGCAGTTGTAGTGTAAAGCAGGAAGTGGAAATATAAAGTTTATGATAACTATAACTAGTCAGCTCTGTCATGTGCATTTATTGACCATGATCTTTTCTAGGTGGTACATAATGTTTAGAGGCAAATCTTCATTTTGTCAGGCTCTCTGTGGTTTGGAGAGAATCATGTTGGTATGGCAAAATGTATTTAGTCAGAAGGTGCTATTTTATGCACTGATAAAGTGCCACTTAACAAAAAGCTTTGTTTGTTGCTGAGCATCATTGCTCAACTCATGTGACAATATGTGAAGATAACAAATTAAGCCAATGTGAAGTACCAAAAACTGAAGCTCCTCAGACTGCCACTTAAGACTGGTTTCTTATTATAAAATGCCCAGCGTTACGGCAAACATAAAGTTTTCCAGCCTGTTTATGGTTCAACTATTTGCCCACTATTTCAAAGAGGTGAGGTCTAGTGTTGTGTGCACCTTAGGGTTAAGAAATCATGTGTAAGAATTGTAACCAATGGCAAGCCTTTAGAGTCCATAGTGAGACTCCACCTTCATGGCTTCATTTTATTTAAACACTTGATTTTCAACAGCTATGTGTGTTTGACAAATCAGGTTACATGGAAAGATGCTACAATGAAAGATGCTTAACTAGTAAAGATTGAAATAATGTACTGACAAAGCATCATGTTGAACCTAATAAAGTCCTTTATAGACAGATAATCACTTGCAAAAATGTAATGCATTAGTACAAGAATTATTATGTAAGAATCATTAGTTATTCTAGACCCTAGTCAGTAAGTCAGGGAAGACGCAGAGCTTTTGCACAATGCATGTACAGAGATTTACTACCAATAATAAACTCCCCACTTCAATTAGAATTAGACTCTTGGCCTTGAGGAATCATGATGCAATGATCTGCCCATTCATGCAGCTACAGTAGCTCCCGGCCTGTCGGGCCGTCCTAAATAATTTGACGTGGCCAGTAGGAAATAAGATTACTTTATATTGGCATGTTTTTCTCTTATCTATATGGTGCAGTTAGGAGATAAGAACTGATCATCCATGCTGGCACTGTGTACTCACGCTGCATGGAATGCATACAATTATGCAAATGGTGTTGAAAGTCATAAAGCCATGTTCGGAGCCTGAGAATCCCCCTCTTTTCTCCTTCACTCCCGTTCTCCACTCTTTGGCTTTGGAGAAAACCTGCTGTTTTGGATGGCGGCAGAGGTGGGATGGTGCAGCAGGAGAAAGGAGGCAAGCTGGTGAAATATTGCAAAAATAGGAACAGGAAGAAATGGGATCTTTTTACATCTGTTTATCAGCCACGGTGTGCGGATGTATTCATCAACATATAGAGTGGTCGGTAAGCCTCTCAGCTGTCTGATCACAGATTGCCTCCACTGTGGTCAAGTATCAACACAGTTAAGGGCCTTGCAGCATGTAGGTGCTGTAATTATACAGTGCAAGTGGTGTGTACACAAGCACTCTCACCTGTAACACTTTCTCCTTTTTCCCCTATTGAAGAAAGCCAAGGTAACCTATGAACACCACTTCACCTGATCACATAAGAGTGCAAAATACCTCAAAACTGCCTGTGTGTTGGTTTTGGAAAAACATTTTTTCCCCATGTTTTACATTAAAATATTCTCAGATGGTATAACAGAATAGCAGAGCGAGAAGGGAAGGAGAGTTTGTGTACCAGAGGCCTGAGACGTATGATAAACAACTGAACTGATGACTGATGAATCGACTCCGTCTTAAGGTCAGAAACTGTTGTTCTGTTGTTTGTTTGATTACTTGATGTTCTATCAGACAAGACACTGAAAGCTTTTTCAGAGAACGGCTATGATCTGACCTTCTCTCAGTGCTGCATTAAGTAAACTATTTCATTTATCACGCAAAATCATTTTTCAGAAATCTCACAACTCTCAATACACAGAATCAGAAACAGAACTCAAACACTGTGTATGGATGTACAGGTCAAATCCACACAAGATTTTCCCTCAGGAGGATCCATAGTGTCCTGTGTCAACACCACTATTGTTTAATGTTGATAAGACACAGATGCACATTACTTAAGAGGAAACAAATATTTTTCTAAATGTAAACCATTAGCTAGGTTTTAAACGGTGATATTGTGTAATAAATTGAGATTAAGAATTATGCATTAGGTAACATACTAAAATTGTAAAAATGCATTCATGTGACACAATGTTCTTAAAAGAGACTCGCTTCTCTTTGGATCAGGCTGTACAGTACATGCAATTTGGTTTTTACAGTTTAAACTAGGGGATTAAACTGTGTCTTATTTGAAAATTGAATAAATATATTTCTTTTTGTTTTAAGTATATCAAATACTCAAATTCACTAACTTAATTTTTTTGTTACAAAAATCCTATTAATTAAAAAAAAAGTTATCTCCTGCAAAATCCAAATGAAATACACCAGATAGTAATTAACATTATTATAAATACTCTACATAACTGAAATGGGGCTTATCTCCGACACACACTATCGACCTCAGTTTTTTCACCTGGAGTTAATGCAGCATATAGAAATCAATACAATGCGTCCGACTGTCAGGCGGGCTGCGTTTTTGAATATTTAGCTGTGACTTAGACCAAAGGTTTCTATATCTAAAACAGATAAATGTACATGAATAATTCATATTAAGGGTGTGCGGGTTACATCACAGCGACTGTCAATGTTAATCAGATGACGCTGATAAGATAATTTGTATGGTTCCCACAACACAAGGGCAAAGAGGATAATCATACTTTTAGATGAGCTGGGACAATACGTAATATAATGAGCATGACGTGGAAACCCTTCAATACTGTGCTGCTCTTTCAGCGGCATCAAGACATCTAGGATGGATAAGATCATTATCACACGGCTTTGGCGTGTTCTACATTAGCTGTGCAGAGTGATTATTGGAACCAACTGAATTATGAGGCTGATTTGTGAACCATTGCTGTGGCGGTTATCACAGACTGCTGGTAATAAGGCATCCAGAGTTTGGATGATGAAGGCGAGTTTGGAGCGGATGAAAGTAGAGCACCACAGCAACGTCAGACGTGAAACTCGCTTAATTATGATGGATTTAAGAGGACATCTGGCATGCAGATTGGCCATCAAACCAAATGTATAATATATGTTTTTGGATTTATCTGACAGTACAAAGACAAGGCAAAAGGGGGCAAACAGAAAGCCAGCACAATGGAAGTCACTGGTCTTTACCACTCTTATTTTTACATTTTTGTGTCAAATTGCTGAGGAGTGAGAGGATTCAACACAAGTCTCCAGTTCTCAGACAAAGGTTCTGCCATGAAATGACAAATATGATCAAGAGAAACAGCACCAAGAGACGACTGTCAAAATAAAGCATCATAATTTGGGATTCAAACGAGATGCAGAGCAAGATGTTTTGCTTTTTAAATACATTTTTGTCAGTCTGCCAGAAAGTTTGTTCTTCCTGAATTCCACCACCTAAAAGGTGGCTCAACACACGCACAAACAGCAAACACAGTTAAAAAAAAAAAAAAAAAAAAAAAGATGTTTTTTTCTAATTTGACAACACAACAATGCATTACAAACTCAGAGTACAATGCTGTTCACAGAAATGTGACACAGATGCACAGAAAAAAAGAAGAAATAGAAAAATGTGAAACAAAGAACTAAGTTACAAAACAAAGTTTGCAGTGGCCAAGCTGTTGTTGTTGCCATGGTTTTGGCTCATGAAGTTTTTCACATACAAACCAATAAAAAGAGACACAGCCTGTGTAAGTGATGATGCTCAGCAGCCACAACCTTCTGTTCCTCACTATGGTGCTTAATGATGACCAGAAAACTTTTTGGGGACATTACAATGTCACTCTAGCCCAGTTCTTGTGCTGTGCTGGTTCTGGTGCTGTTTCGCTGGTCCAAATCTTTTCAGAACCTGTTTGCTTTTACACCAGCTACAGGGCCACGTCTTTACACCACAGCATGTCCATGTGAACATCTGTGCCTGACAATGGCACTAATTCTTTAAAATAAATGGTAACACTGGATGTTGTTGTTCCTTCTTCTTCTTCTTCTTCTTCTTTTTTTTTTTTTTTTTTTTTTTTAACTAGTATTAAATCAAATAATTATAAAAATGAATAATACAGGTTTAGTTGGTCTTGGTGGTTAGTTAATCCCAACCGCAGCCTCTGAGGTAAGTGATGAAATAAAAAGCAAATAGGTTGCACTGCTCTGGAACCACTTTTCTTGGCATTGACCTTTTTTTTTAACTTGCAAAATGGGAAAGAAAATAAAAATAAAACAAATAAAATAAAATAGTTTGAGATTAAGAACCAGCTCTGAACTGGCCCTCATTTGCCTTGGTCAAGAATGGGTACCAGTGACCTTTGACCTTTTGGATAAAATATATCATATATTTTATCTTGTTAAACATTTGTGAACAACAGTGTCATTACTTCTACCTTATCTATTGCTGAAATAACAGTGAGGCCCTTGACCTTTGCCCTCCTCACATTTTATGGATGAACAGATGCATCAGTTCATCCTAACTGAATCAGTTTATCCTGGAGTTCAGGTGGACACAGGTGCAACATTTGACAAAGTACCCTCCAGACGTTCCTGAGCACGTTCATGAGGTCACAGTGAGCTTAGACCATAAAGATATAATCCATTCATCCTTGAGTGGGAATGTGAGGAATTTTCATCAAGGTGTTCCTGTCATATCATGTTCAGGAAAATGGATGTGAGGTCACAGTGACCTTGACCTTTGGGAACTAAAGTGTAGTCAGTGCAGTGGTGACTTGTACCGAACTCGTTGATGGCCAAACTCCAGTTAACATAACACTCAGTCTGTTGCCGGTGTGGAGGCGTAAGAGTTTGGTGTGTAAAAACCAATAAAATAGGAAAGGGAAATTAAAACTCAAGTAAAGTCAAGTCTCTGTGATAAAAAGGATGTTTGAAGACGGGACCTTACCTGACCTGATATCATCGTTCCAGAGTCTTGGTGCCCTCACTTCAAGCTTTCTGTCCCCTTTAGTTTTCAGCCAGGCCTTTGGGAAGGACAAAAGGCCTCTGCTCAAAAACTTTAAAGTGCATAACAGCTCATATTGTTCTAAGAGGTCAAAGATGTAGCAGAGAGAGTGGCCATCAGGGTTTTAACAGTAAATACTAAAACATTAAAATTAATTCCAAAGCAAACAGCAGCAGATTTTAGTAGGTTCAGAAGAGTAAAGGCTCATGCAGCAGTCCAGTCATGTGAGGTTATGGTCTCTGTGTCTTTTTAGATGGTAATTGTAATGACAGCATTTTGTTTTTGTTTTTGTTTTTTTTTTGGTAAAAAAGTAGCAATGGTTATTTCAGCCATAGTTGACCATGGAAAGTTATATTAATTATTAATTTTGGTGTTGTTTGTTGTTGTCTAATGTGAGTTACATGAAGGGAGTGCTTAGATATAAAGCAAGAGGTTACATTGAGGCTTGTTTTAGCCGAGTGGCAGAAATGTGTCTGCTGAAACAGCTGTTGTATGGCTTGTGGCCTCCACTGGGTTGGACAAGTGAGGTGTCTTTTAAAAGAAGAGAGGAATCAAGGGTCAGTGATGATCTATAAAGCTACTAAAATGATGTAAAAAAAAAAAAAATGTGCGAAGATAGTATTGGGCTGATTGGTCTAGTTGTATGACAGATTAGCTGCGGACAGACAGACGGACAGACAGATGGACAGATACACACGCAGACACGCAACCGAACGTATGATGCCCTAGAGGCTTACGCCTGGCAGAGACAATAAACTGGCTTTCCAACACCAGTGATGAATCGTCATCTGTGTTTTCAAAATGTACAGCTTGTTTCTTTACTTGCTCGTGCGTTGTGGATTGGCAGTGTGTTTCTGTGCTCTGTTCGGTTTTCTTTGCAGCACGTTTGGTTATTCTACATTCATGCTGTCAAACCAGCAAAGGTGTCTTCTTTATTTGCCTGTATTTTGTCTGTCTGCATGTGTCGCCTGAAGCGGCGCCACACCAAGCTCTCAGGGCCGCTGTAACATGCAGGTAGCTTGGGGTCAATTGTACCTGATGTTATGCACTGAAACAATTAGGCAAAAAATCTTTGAACATACAGCTCCAACAAAAATCTGCACAGTAATAGTGATCAAAGGAGAAGTGACTTGTTTCAAGGACAGAATCTCTTTGGTCTATTTGTTTGCCTCTGTGCTGCTCCTGCCCGTAATCTCGGGAGAGCTGCTGTGTTTTTGGATTGATGCGGACCGTGTAGGGAGCCCGGAGAATGCTGCAGGCAAGTGTCACTTCCCATTGGATGTTCCTGGTAACTACTATACATGTTTCAAAACAAACTGTCACGTGCCGGGTCTGAGATGTTTTCATATCTCTGACCCCCTTTTGACTCGATGACTTTGACCAACTAAAAACAGCTTACAGCTCAGAAGGAGGTGTTAGGGGAGCTTATCAGGTTAGAAAAACAAGTGCAAAGGCGTAAAGCGACCTCAACCTCTGGCCATTATAGCTTATATGCTAATAGTGACTATGCAACTGCATGTATACATTTCTTGTCCTTCTTCTGGCCACTGTGGACAATTAAGAAATGTGCAACTCCAATTGCTTTGAGGATAACACATACCTGCTGGTGAAACACCTCTAATGAGGATCCTACAAAATTATCGCTTACAATGCGCCATAAATAACACCTGGTGTTTGCATATTGCATAAACAAAACAAACATAACAAAGAAGGAGTGAATACAATTGCATAAGGAATTCATAAGCCGAGAAATAATGGCACTGTACTTTTTTTTCTACTCTGTCAGAAGGAATAAAAAGTTGTGTAGTCCCTCGCTCTCTTCTCTCCCACTGCAACTTCTGAGACATGTTTTCCCCTCTCTGTGTCTGTGTAATTGCACTTCACTCTTAGCTGCCTCTCAACATATTTGATGCATTGACAAATTCCCCCTTTCAGTGTTCTCATCATGGCAATTCCCTGGAAATGTACAAGAAAGAGGAGGAGGCAGGCGTAGAAGACAAGCACAGAGCAGGCCCGGCTTCCCAGATGGGTTGTACCACATCGATTGACTGGTGAAATATATCTCATATCATATAAAACCAGCTCAGGGCAATGATATCTCTTTAGGGAGAAAACTCCGGGTCTCCCAAAGGCTGCTGGAAAACAATTGACAAGATGCAATGCTTTCGCTGCATCTGAGAAAGCTAGAAACAACTGCATTAGACCTGCTGCACGGCTTGTTTTCATACAGGGTTGCAAAAGCAGCAGGAAAGGCTTGATTTCTTTGATTTATAGGCAATTAAAAGTGGCTTTAAACATGATTTGTTTTATTCCAAGCCTCATCCACCACCGGGGGAAATGTCTACTAAAAACAAATTCCTCTGGTATATGACACATGGGTCTGGGAACAGGACAGGCGGAAAAAGCCCTGAGGAGAAATGATGTGATAGTGAACGCACATTATTCAGATTTCTTGAATATGATGGCACTTTAAAACAGTGGGTCAACTGTGGGGCGTTTTCCCCAACCAGCTATACTTTAAGCTGTACTAAATATTAAATCACTAGCATCCTCTTTTAAACAATAACTGCTTTCTACTGAGCGGAGCAATATGTGAATCCTGGTGGTGCTTTCATGTGCTGAAAAGAAGGAAGGAGTGTAATATTATTACATAGCATTTTATTAATAAGCTATGCTGTTTGGATATTTGACAGTAAATTAACAGTTATTGGACATGAGAAGCTGTCATAATTTAAACTAGACCTCCAACCCATATAACCACATATGTATTTTGTCCCTTTATATAACTACAGGGGTGTTTCCTAAATAAGTGCATGCCAAGTGGCAAAAAGTCCTCAAACATAAACCTGGGAATTGGAGTTTTAGATACATAGCTAACCTTGTATATGATAATGTTTAGGCAGCAAACTTGGTTAGACTTTGGGAGAAGTAATGCTTTGGGTAACACTTGTTGTATATTTAATTCAACATTATTATTCAATTGTATGTGTATGTATATAACATATGTATGTAAAGTTAAACAGCTGCATGGTTATTTACAAACTGAAAACTGATTTATTTAACTACTTTTTAATCCATCATTTAAAAACAAAACATTGTTATTATTATTATATCATGATTTCATGATCATACATGGATATGTATAGATGTCATTATATTAATTATACAGAAAAGCATCAATAGATACGTCATGTTTTGTTGTGTTTTACTGGCTGTTTGTTCACTTGTAGAGTGTGTACTACTTCAGTCTTTATTGCAGCTGGCTGGGCTCAAACCTAGGCCTGAAAAAAAACCTGAAATTTTTGTTATTATATTGTTTTGGCCAAAACTTTTGAAACTAGACCTTTAATGTTAAGGATTCATTTTTAAGGTATGTTCTCCTTTGGAGTCTCAGGGTAGCCTGTGAGCCCATATAAACCACGTCTGGCACTACCCCATGACATTAATGCCAATCAGTATTCATGGGACAAGTACTCATGTCTTAGCTATCAGGAAAATTTGCTGAGATACAAGAAACTCTCAAGAGCCATTAACGCATGACATTCTCCAAAGAGTCGATATGTGACAGATTGATAAATGAACAAATTATCCAACTTCATCCGCACAGGACTGTTGTCATAGTTAACCATCAAAAATCAAAACATATCTATTTCATTCTGCTAGCTGTCTATAGCATCAAAGTCAAAGGGATATTGTAATTGGATGCTGATGTAGGCCAATATTAATCATCATTTTATTGTCAGGCTCAGCAGTGAAGTGGGCAGAGCTCCCCTGTTTGGTCCAAGATGGAGTATGCAGAGGAGAAAAGACCAATTTCCTGGTCGTGAATGGAAAGTTCTCTAAAGCAGTTTGGAGTGATTTTTCATCAATCACGGCACATTCCTCCTGAGCTGGGAATTGGGGGGGAAAAATTAGAGAGAGGGAGAGAGTGTTAGAGAAAGGGTTGGACCACTCTATTACCTGAGCGCACTTCACTGTGAATAATGATGTATGACATAAAAGCACTCAAGAGTTTCTTAAAAATGTTGCCAGCATTGATCTACAGCTTCAGCCATGGGATAACACACATTTAACATTTAGGACACCCATGGGTGAGGAGCGGAAAACATCTTGCAGCCGCTCCACCTCTGGTTCATCAATACAATAGTAAAGAGTGTTTTCTAAAGATCTCCTCTTTATTCTATATTATAAAAAGACTCCAACATCGTTTCTCTCTGAAAGTCATTTGACATTATGGTCACGTCGCCTGACTCCCTCCACTCCATTTCTTTTGACTTATTTGATAATATCAAAAAATGTCATATCTATGATGCAATGTCAAGCAAATCTGCTCATTTGTCTATCTCGCAAAAATCTCCTCAGTACAAGTTTTGACATGTTTGCCATCAATATTTTATAAGTAAGCCCCAAGGATTCTTATTCTGTCTGAACTTCACACTGCCTTTTTTTTCTAAACCACCCAAGGTCAAATGGTTGCTTGTATCAAGGACCTTTTTCCTCAGAGAATCCACAAACACCATTGAAATAAACTGACATCTTGTGCCAGAATAACACATTGTAAAAAAAACCCCAAAACATTAATATTCTGTGTATGTTAGTTTCAGCGTGGGAAAATGGGAAGTGTGGCTGCCTACATCTGTATATTGACAGGTCAGTGCACTTGCACTGTGCTGCGAGGCTCTCTCACAGTTGTGTGCTTATGCAAAGCAAGTGAGCGCGTGTGCACTCTGCAGTGGGTCTGCACCTGCAGCTCTTTTAATGAATAATTGAATCATACACATTATATATTTCTCTGATAATATGGAAAGAGAGAATGCCTCCCTGCTCCTACTAACTAACTTTAATTGTCATGTTTTCTGCCGTTGATTTAAAGTATCTCTGTCTTTCTTTCTTCTTCTTTTTTTTTATTTATTCATTTATTTATTTTATTTTTTTTATTTTTTTTTTTTAGAAAATTCTTCAGTTAAAGCCTGACTTACGTGGGATTTTTGAGAATGACTCAGAAACCAATTTACATTGAAGTGAATATTTTAAAATATTGTGCATTACATATAAAGTGAATTACTTTGCCAACCAATTCTCAAAATTCAAACAGATTTGTTTAAAAATAGCTAAATTAACAACAGGATTATATGTTCCATTTCAGTCAATTTCTAATTATTTAAAAAAGGAAAATTGAGGATTTCAAAGCACCAACTATTATGTATTGGTCAGTTGCTTACCATTCAAATAATGAATAATAATATTAAAGAAATAAAAAGATATGAAGGTATTTCTAAAACACCCAAAACATTGTTGTCTGCATCGTGTTCTGTAGAATAACATTTTTATACAGTGCATGTCAGAAAACATATTCGCCAACAATGACGATTACAGATATGCCTGTGATAAATCAACTGGCCTCTCTTCTCTAATGTACATTTTTATCCATTACCATTTTGTTGCTTTTATCATCTTTTCAACCCTTTTATCAACATATTACAATATCATTCCTGTAACGCTGTAACATCAGCCGCACTCCTTCGCAGCTATTGTGCATACATTATTTACATGGAATGTACAGAATAAGGAAGCTGCTGATCGTGGTAATGTTCTTCCAATGTTCTGGCTTGCAATGTTAAACATTGTATCTGTTTATAAAGTGTTTCTACATCAGTAGACATTCAACATGCTAATGAGATTTAAATATTCACCCACTTACCTTCTGGCATACCACTGCGCTGGTTCGAGGCCTTCCACAATGTGTAATTGCTGTAATTCAAGGCCTGGCAGGAAGCTTCATGTCACAGCAATTATCACTGACCGCTCGCATAAATATACATTACTCATTTATTGTACAGTTGGTCAGTGTACCCTTTGACTGCTCAGGTTGCCCTCAGTGCACTGCTTTTAAACTGCATGCTAAAGGTTTAGTAAGTGCATGAAACATTTATTATTTAAGTATAATTTCAGTTTACCATGAAATTAAGAGATGAGTATTATTTTACATCACTGTGGTTTGCTAATGCTGTCTAAAATGATCCGTCCTGCTTTATTGTTTGTGAGTAGCACAACAGGACTTTATAATTGTGGCACCTGGAAGATAACAAAAAAGCAAGCATGCCAAGAAATTACCAATATCGGTGGCACAACAGAATGCATAGTGATTTCTCTAACAATGGCTCTTTGATTTCACAGAGAGGCAGACAAAGGCATTTCTGCCTGGGGATTGACATGAAAACTGTCACTGACATATTTCATCAGCTGTAACTAGCTGCCTAATTAAGCTAATGTTCCATGAGTTGGGTGAAAGAGCCAGAATCTTGTAAAAGCTGTCTTAAATAGGCTCCTCATGGCTGCGTGCGTGATAGCGTGCCAGAACACTGAGGATAAAGCTGCATGTCCCAGGCAAAAAGTCAGCATTCTCATGAGCGGATGATCCATATAGAAGATAAGAAACATCATTATTCTTGTGTTACAGTGTGGTGCTAGTTGGTCCTAACTGTAACAGATCTGTTGTGCTCTTATTAGACTAAGAATAGGTAACAAATTGGTTGAAGCGTTGCTGTGGTACTAAGTTTTCACTCAGCACTTGATGTAGGTGTCTTGCAAGCATGGATCATCAATTGTGAGCATTTCAGTATGTACTATAATACATAGAAGGCTATCTTATATCATTCCAGACCAATTTTATATCCAAATTATCAGATACAAATTATTTGTCACTGGCCACTGTGTGTAAAACCAAAGCACACAGCTGCCTTTGTAGGAATAAGGTGCATATTCTTTCTGTTACCATTGATGTAAATACATTGGTTTCAATATTTGACACATAAGTAAAAGAGTGAATGGTGTGATATAAACAGCTCGAGTCAGGGTACTTTACTTGAATGAACCTGTGTGGCTGCATATGATAGATAAATATAAAAGTTAATGTTTAAAGCCCAACCTTGTTCTTTCAGCCTGACCATAGTCGAGAGTTTTCTTGCCTAAGTTAACCATTTCCTGTGAAAATGGACATTTATCTTAAAAGGCAGCTTTTCTTGTAAGTAGCACAAAAGTGACCCAGTGTCCCTGGCATTTCCAAAACGGACGTTAAGTAGTTCTGTGAGTATTGGTATCAGACTTAGAAGGCAAAGTGTTAGTATCTGTTGAGTTGGGATGAGAATGAATGGATTACCCAGGACCAGCTGGATATGTTCATCATCAACATGGCTTCCAATGAAACGTTACTTCTAACTCCATCAACAAATGTAGAATTAATGATGTGTTTCTTGGCTTTGGAAATAACCTGCTCCTTTGCTTTTTAATTCCTGTGCTGAAGGTGGTAAAATAAATAAACAACTGGGTATGCTAACAATTGCTTCCTGAGTTTTTCAAAGTTTTCTCTTGTATGGTTAGTGTTGGAGAGGCTTCAAACTATTTAAATGCCAGGTACTGCTTGACAGGCCTCTAATGCCTGGTTACAGAGTCTGAGCTATGATTGGATGATTGCTGTTCAAGGGAGGGGTTTAGTGAACTGAAAATTGTTTTTTTTCCCTAGCGTTTAGACGCTTAATGTTTAAATAATTGTTGTAAAGTGCAGGATAGAGTACAATTGTATGTTATTGGTTCAGCTCAAGGCTGAATAGATATGTGTAATAAAGGTGAATCCCTGCAGGTGACTTACAGCTTAGATCACAATTAGTCACTTGTGCCTTGACAATAAATCAAGGTGAAATCATTCACCTGAGACAACTGTCATAATTTGGGTATTTTTGCTGAGCCAGTATTGGCATGAGATGAGGTACACTTTATTAATCCTAAAGGAAAACTGAATGGCATGAAGGACAATGAGAGCCAGCAATGGAAATAACGCCAAATTCCAACTGTCTGACTTGATTGGTATTTAGGGAGATGGCACAATTCAGTCAGAACTGGAAGGCACATGCTGTACTGTAGCAAAACCCGCTGGAAACACAAGCAGATGTGTCAACTTTTGTTATTGTTGCTCTGCACATGCTTGTCTTTGGAATATTGCTGTCAGTTTATATTAAAATTGGAAATGGGCCACATCCAAGACTGCACATATGAGCAGCAATTAAGAGCCGTGCATAAATTGTCGGGCTGCAGAGTGGCTTTTGTGAACAGCAGGAATAGTAATTTACCCACAAGCCCTCTGGGGTTCCTTCTCATTCAGCCATGTTGACTTTCTTACTTAAGTCATACATTTTTATGCTAACAAAACAGACGAAGCAAGACAGGGCAATGCTTCACATTTGCAGCACAGACATGTTCAACAAACGATCTATACAATCATCAGCGTTCAAGGTGGGCGTCCAAGATGAGTGTCACCTTTTCAGTATCTGACCCAGTGTAAGTATGGTCACGATATCGCCCTCTGTTCCTGAGTTATGGCATTGAATGGTGAAGAAAATTGCAGTTGATGTGACAGTTAAGTTGACCTTTGACCTTTTGGATATAAAATTTAATCACTCCACCATTTATCCTATTAGACATTTGTTTGAAATGTTGTTACGTAAGGTCAGAGTGAACTTAACCTCTGACCTGCCAAATCCAATTAATTCATACTTTAATCCAAGTGGACATTTGGGCCAAATGCAAAGAAATTCCCTGCAGGCTTTTCTTTTATTATATATATATATATATATATATAAATGGGACGAATATGAACTCACAGTAGTAGTTACCGTGTAAATTTTTTTTTATATATGTAACTATCAGTAATAAACCAAGTGAGCAGTTTTTAGTCACGTCAGAATTAATAGCACCCTTGTATAAAAGGGTTTTACTATATAGCCTTTGTCTTTAAAGCTGGTCCATAGAGTTACATCCACAGTGAGTGAACTCTATTGTTGCAACAAAAGTAAATGTGTAATTTTCCAACGAGCTTTAATTAGGGAACAAGCCCAGACAACAGCATTTTTCCATGAAATTAAATAAAAGGTGGGTTTATTTATTTGATTTTCTTGTTAAATCAAATAAAAATGGTTAACTGAAGAAAGTCATCTCTTTTTTTAGTAGTACAACATCATTAGTTAGGTTGCTGCTCTCCTAATGGATTGTATCAGTTTTTATGGTTCATTGGAGCTTTTTAAATGAGTCTCAGTGCATTTCACAATCACAGTAAATTTAAATGAGGTTCAATCTGAAGTCATTCTTTGAAATGCATTATGTTTTTATGCATATCCATGTACGCTTTTTGTTGCTGTGGTGATAGCCCTGCTTTTATTCAAATGTTGTTGAAGGAAAAAGTTAAGTAATATTGCAGTAAAGCAATAATTATAATAAATTAACTTTGTCTAAAAAGGAAAACGTGTGAAAGGAGGGAAGCTGTGCTTTGCCCTCGACTTAATTACTACCAAATTTGGCTGAAGCTACCTTTTATACTCTTTTTCTAGCTGTTTTAATCCATTTCTGTGGTTACTCTAGGATGCATTCATGCACGAATACAACATAAATTACAATTTATAACTACACCAGTCACATGTGAAGGCTGTGTGTTTATTGTGTGGATCATTGCCATATTGTCTAGATATAGAATACATGTAGGTTTATCCGGCAGCAATTTCACAGATTCCAGGAAGACAAATTCAACCTAAAAATGAACATGTTCTGCCCTTGGCAGCATACATGGAAATATGTATTTACATGCATTTGCCTCTGCGGGGGACAAGAACATCAGGTTCCTGTTTGCAACAGCTGGCCGTGCCTCTCCTCATCACTCCCAAAAACAGTATGCAGTGAGTGTGTTGCCTCCTAAGGTAATGAAAGGGACTGATTTAATTGAACACAATTAATACATTTGCTAATTAAACATTCTTTATAATTCCATCCAATTTACATTTGTGAATTCGGGCCACAAATACACCAAACACAGTCACCTCGTCTTGGGCATGAGCGCAGGCTGCACCACTGAATGAGCATAATCTACTTTACACACATTACATTATCTTCAATCCCTCTATGCATCAGGATCCTGCTTTTCTACAGTCATACACAGTGTTTAGTTTTGGATGACAAATACAAGAGTCATAGTTAGTGGTGGCTTGGGGCTTTGTGCCCTGGCTACAATTGTTTCTGATTGCCAAAAGGGAAGGAACTTCTTGCTCTGAACCAATTCTCTCAGGCAGAATGTCCTCCAATCTGTGTACTCCCCATCTGCCACACGCTTAAGGTTATACAGTAGATGGTTATGCTAGGGTAAGGGCACTGGCTGGAGCGTGGGTCTGCCAACCACAGTGAAGGAGTCAGGATTGTACATAGCCTGAGAGGAAGTGCTGCCAGAGAGACTCAGGGCTAAGCAGCAGTAGCCTTAGAGCTGAGACCTACCATGGGCTCCTCAAAGTCAAAACCTGACATTATGCCTTCCTGCATGATTCATACAATCATATCTCAGGCAAACTCTCTTTGTAGTTTTTCTGATTTCAGTAGATGGTGAAAAAAAATATCCACTGAAGTCTTTCTTACCTTCAGAGTGCTGCCAATCAGAAAATGTGACTTGCGTGGGAACTTTCTTTTACAGAATCAGAAGGCCCTATTTAAAGGATCTTAAGTGCATGGTCTCTCGCGTATTGTTCAAGTGTTTTATGCAGTTCCCATACGCTTTAAAATCCTGGTATACTTTCAACTAGTGCATTGCTATTTAAATGCTAGTTTCTGCAAATTGGAGAAGTGAGTGGTTCTCATCAACAGCACCATTTAGCTGCCGATGAGCAAATGCACCAGTGATCTATTTAACTGAGGAGGCTGCATGCCCCTGTGTGTATAACATGCAGACAGTATGCACATTTTGAACATTATATAGCAGGAAAATACCAAGCCATTGACTTTTGATCAGGTTTTTGTTGGTCAATGATGCAATAGCTTTCTGGAGCCAAAAGATATCAACAGGCAACTATGTCCTGCTCACACTTAATTATATAGTCCATATGCCGATGGGAGCACAGTTGGGTGTGAGCATGTGAGCTCTTTATATAACATTGGCGCAAGGTGTGAAAATGACGGCTGCATTGGTCTGAAATAGCCATGACAATTGCCCTTCATGCTTCTTTGCAATGGCTCTATGTTTAAAATCTAGCCTTTTTAAGAAAGAAAAAAGATGGCCATTTATTTTGAAAAATTTCACAAGATCAAGCGGCATATAAGTCAGAATAGTGTCCAGGGTCCTGAAAGTACAGAATAAAACGCAGTACAGATTGGAAAGTAGCTGTAAACCTCAGCAATGTTGTATGCAATCAAAAACTATTAGAACTTTAAATATTAAAAATTAAACATTTAAACAGCAGGAAAAATTATAATTTTTCTTTTTGCATGTAAAAACCGCAGAACTCCAGTTGTGTTTTCTAAATGTTTTCAGCCCACAGTGCCACGTGAATACTGTAGAGCCTTTGTTACCAGAACCAGGAACTGTGCAGTAATGCCTCACTGAAGAAAAGAGCTATTAGGGAAGTGGATATCAGGGATATATGGCTCATCATTATTCCCATGCTATATTACACTAAGGCCCCTAAACTCCCAGTACCCATCCCCAGAGACCCGTCCTAATACCTCCTCCTCCACAGTCCCTTGACCACAATAATAACGGTTAGTATTTTACCACACAGCATTCTCCAGGCTGCAGCCCCGTTCAGAATGGCTTTCAGCGCTACCACCTGACTTCACAAGCAATTCAGAAACAGACAACCTCTCATTTATCTGTCATAACCACGTTTTTGGACAATCACAAATAAGATTAGGTAGTTTTTATCCCAAGAAAAGCTTTCAAAGGAGACACTCTCTGAGGCTTCAATTTTTTCTTTTGTCTGTTTTTGTCGCTCTACATCTGCCTCACTCTTAACTTAGACAGTCGTAAGAACGCACTGTAATTGGAGATAAACAGCATTTATCTTCTCTATTGTCCCTGAATAACCCTCTGGCCCATCTCAGGTTTATTAGCCTTTTTATTGCAGGAGTGCGAGTACAGTGTACTTGACATATTCATCTTCCTAGTAATCTTTTATACTGCATTTATAATGATACCACCCCTTGGAAAATGAACTTTTATTCATACCAGCAATTAAGATCTTGTGCAGTTTGTCTTGGCCACCAGGGAATGAAACAACCTGAGGAATCACTCTGCTAATGATGGCCTGTCAACGATGCAGCTGTCTGGAATAAATCGTCAAGATCCCCTCATAAACAGCTATTCCCAAACATCCAACACACACACACACACACACACACAAACACACACACAAACACAAGCACACTCACAGAGTCAAACTTTGTTGAGCCCCCAACTTAGTACACAAGATCAGGGAAGAACATGACTTGACTGAAATATATTTTAACATTTTTTTTTTAACATAGAGTATTTATTAAATGACCATTTGCTCAGCCACACGTCCCTTTGTTGCTTCAGCTGCACTCATCAAGCTTTCCAAACACTTTACAATGAAGGCAGAGGAAGAAGAAGCTCTCAGACTGGCTCGAATGTTTTCAGACTCTAAAAAAAAGGCTGGATTTTTCTTTTCTCACTTATAACTGTTATATTTTAAAAACTCAGAGAATATGTTTTTTTTTTTGTTTTGTTTTTTTTGACAATGATGCCCAGCAAAAATCACCATGTCAGTTTTCAACAGTCCATAGGTGGAGAACAGAAAAAACAGGTAATGCTTGTGTTCCTGTGAAATTTAATGTAATTAAATTATTTTAAATATTATTTGTTCCACCTGTGCCTTCCTGCACAGAAAACTCAAAATGCAAATTGTTGAAAAAATATGTGTTCTATTTTATCATTTGCGTTTCTGAATGGTGTGCTTCATTTATATGAGATAAATTTGAGGGTGACTGTGGCAAAAGTAACCCAATCTAACACCAGCCGGTGAAGCGTAAAGTTCCCAATCGGAATAGAGAGCAGGATAAATAAGGAAGAAAAAAAAGAAACGGATAAACCATGCTCCAAACTGAGTCATATTAAACTATGTCATGCAGACTGTTTTGGTATGTGTGAAATCCAAAGCTTTACAGGCCTGCTGCTTACAGCAGTTGCCAAGTACTGATTGGAAAATTCACTGTTCAGGTCAAGGCAACAGTCAACAGCGTGTTTGCTTTATTCTATTTTCTTGAAAATGTTTTCAAACATGAAGATAATTCTAGGACAAAAACTAGGACAATACAGCAACCAGCTGCCATAATAATTGTTGTGATTGACATGTTTAAGGAGTTCATGGGGAAATCTCCTTGTAAGCACTTTGAATGGTGACAAATAGCAGGGTTGTCAAATTAAAATATCACCAAGTGACCATGTAATACTACAGAAAAGACGTGGTAAAAACTAAGTTGTAAGTATTTATCAGGTACTGCACTTAATTATAAACTTGGGATAGTTATAATTTTTATTTTTTTGTAGCTTTATACGTATACTCAGTTTTGCTCCACCATGATTGTCTTTTTTTGTTGTTGTTGTCATCATCTTATAATGATTGATTATAATCATGATAATACTGATAATACTTGCATATTTATTATTCTTCTTATTATTATTATTTATTATATTAAGTTGTTTTTTATTCATATCTTTGCATAAAGGATCTAAATGCTTCTTCTGCCACTGATGAAAAGCAGCAAGTTTCGACTATCCCCCCAGAATCAATGCATTTCCTCAGTTTTGACTCCAAATGCTCTAAAAAGTAGCAGTCTCAATCTCCGAGGATGCAAAATAATTTAAGACTTCATTTCTCCCCCTCAACAATATCATATGTCAACCCTGATGCCATTTACTCTCATCAGATCTGTTTTGTGATTGTTAACCAAGACCATCCATCTTGCACTCATCTCCGCAGCCTTATTAGTCCTTAATTCAGAAAATTTGAAATGTTTAATATCCCAAGATGGATTGTAATGTAGCTTTGTCAGATCCAATTTCACTGATCATATTTAACCTTCAGCCTGCGACTCACTCACAGGTTTGAAGACTGCATTACCATTATCAATTGTTCAACCCATTTTCAGAGGCCTCTCGAAATGAAGGCTCTAATAATTTCTCCCTGCTCTCGTGGACTGAAGGGAAATTTCTCATTTATCGTGATTCATGATGAGTAGTTTTGAGAGGCCGTGCTGTAATCCTCTAGCATCAAGTTTCCACATTTGCATTCAAACACTTTGTTTAATAGCACAAAGAGGAGTTGCATTTGAGGCGATGTTTGATTATGGCCCTTACAAGGAAATGCTCGAAACTCTTAGTTAGTTACTCTTAGTAGTCAGTGGAATCAGCGTTTCTGTCACTACGTGTCTTATATGTATCTCTGGCTCCTGCGTTACAGCTACTGTACTGTCGAGCAAAGTGGATTCAAACTATCGGGGGTGATTTACTTGTAAGGTGATGTTAACAATGGTAAAGAAACTAAGGAATGAGTTATAAAGTAAGAGACGGTGTGGGCTGAGTCTAAATATAGGTGCAGCATCTGTGCAGAATGTAAGAATAGAGACGTGTGTGTGGGTTTAATTAGAACTGTGAGCAGGTACAGGGGAGGGTGTTTTGGGGATACCGGAATTTATGGCAGATCCTGCTAAAGGTGCTGAAGGCTGAATTCAGTTTAACATCTGCGATGGGAGGTGCCCATTTATAACCCCAGTGGTTTACCTGTTGTCAGATCCCCCATCCCACTGTTCTCTTTACAGCCAAGCCATGTTTCCCCAGCGGGAGCTATGTCAGATACTGTGCATTTACATGTTCTGCAGCCAAACTTTTAAGTCTGTGAAGATTTCAGCTCCTTGTGCTATTTGTGATGCATCATATCACTTACAATTTGTATCTTATTTACAAAAATACTCTTAATATGTAAACTACATTTGTACGGCACCTTTTATGGAAGAAAATGCAGCGCAAAGTGCTTTACAAAAAATGCTTGAAAAAAATGTAATGGAAATAAAACATACTTATTACACAAAAATGATAATAATAGCTTTGTTTGTATAGGGCTTTTACAAACAGCAGTGATAATGTTTCACTCTTTAAAAAATTGCAAAGCATTAAAACAACAAAAACTTCCAAAATGATATGCAGCACCAATATGATGAATGTTTCATAAGATAGAAAATAAAAATACCCTTGATGATATATATATATATAATTTTATGATTAAAAATTTATTTGACAATTTATTTTATTTTATTTATTTATTTATTTTGTTTAAACAATACCTTATTGTAAGAATGTGTAGAGTTATCTCTGCATAATTTGTGGTAAATTTGAGAAAGAAAAAAACAAAAAGAATAAACCAAAAAAAATACTTAGGTAGACAATACCAGTAAGAATATGAAACCTGCAATAAAAAATAAAATAATACTTGAGCTATTATTGGAGGTAACACATTACATATGAGGGTTATGATGCTGCTGCTGAATGGATCCCATTTCGAGAGCAGCCTGTCAAACTGATGATATGGATTTGCATAAGTAGTAAATGTTTTCATTCCTGCACACAACACATACAGTACAGTGGAAGTATTAAATTCCATCACGTACTTTATTGAGGTATTGTACAAAACTAAAGCTAACAGGGTTGTCTGGGTCTTTGGGGCTTGCTATAAGTAGAGTCATAGGTTAAGCCTGTGCAGGGCTTAAAGAAACCTATTTCTCTTATCTTCCCTGGTCATGAACCATGAGCAATAACATTATCAAGGGTCTGTTGTTACAGGGTTGGGGTAGAGAGGAGCAGAATTACAGGCAGTGAGGAGATTTTAAACACTACACGTCTCGGGGATGTGTCCAATCGTGCCTCTAATCTGGCCATTGTGCCGGGCCTTATCAGCTGTCAGCGCTCTGAATAGAACAAAGAATAGTATCGGCCGATCCATAAATCATAACTTCAAACACTGTGGTAGGTCACTGTTTTATGTGCCCTCCTGGATACAGCTGGAGCCTGCAGATTCCACCGGCTCTGGCTGCTCTCGCATTAATGCTTTATTGTCTTGTAGGAAATGTGAAAATGGGCCTGGGAAAACAGCAATATTAAGTGTTTGGGGGTGTTTTCTTAATCAGATGTTATCAGGTGATGCTATTCACTGGGGATCTGCTATCTGCTCTTTTGTGCAGGGTAGCTTGCGATTGTTCAGTAAATGCCCACTCCAATGGCTCATCGATTTGACTTGCGTGAGTCTTTACATAGCCTGTGGTTTGAGCTGTGTCTTTTTGTGTTCGGTTCAAAGTCTTTATCGTAAACCTAAATGCATCATTAAAACAAAATGTGAACACAGAATGGAAACAGTTTGAACAACTTTTAAAGCTTCAGAGGTTCTCACCTTTTGGTCATCCAGGGACATTCGAACTTCCACCCAGGAGAAGGGGTTTGTGCTGTGGTAAAAAAAAAAAAAGTAAACCGTTTTTTTGTTTGTTTTTTTAGTTTACAGAACTTCCATCACTTCCAGCATACATTTATTTACTCTAAGTTTCTTGTCCCATAACTCTGTCTGTGATTTTGTAGCATAAATTCACTGAAAATACAGACTTTTTTTACAACTGCGAACATATGTATTTGTGATGTGTGTGCTGTTTCTAGAATGCTCTGCTGTACCGCGTTTATTTTAAAAGACACTAGTATGATTCGTTCTGGGCACTGACAATCAGTCTCTGCTGCCGTTTAAGATGGAGATCATGCTGTTCATGCGTGTCTTTTGCAATAATTCAACATAACCACACAGTATGCTTAATTTCACTAACAATGTGATTTGCTTCAAGGAGCAAACGTTTATGTTTTATTATGATGATGCGGGAAATGTCCTGTATAATCGGCTTTGTGTCTCTTTCCAGTTTAAATCCAGAGAGAAACAAAAATAGATATGTTTGAATACTATGCATAGGGATACAAAATTGTATAATTGCTGTACATCACGCTTGATTCCTGTTTCCGTCACTCGATGCATCACTCATGGGTTTGACTTTGACATGGCTGTCAATTCATTTCCAGATTGCTGTTTCCTGTCCTCTGAAGCCTTTCTTATTCCTGTCTAGGCACTCTTATACTGCATTTATTTATAAATCAAACTAGCAGGTTGATGAAACATTCAAATATGAATCATCCTGGCCTCATTTTTTCGCTTCAAGAATTATAATAACAGTCATTATCTTCTGTGGTCAAAATAAAACCACAGAAAGTAGAGCAGCCTAATAGCCTATAGTCAAAACAAGCTTTTTGTTCTTAATATCAAAGAAGCAAGGTCCATTTACAACTAAACCGTATGTAAATGTGCATGGCTGCAGATGACGTACCTGCTTATTATGAGGTTTTAGAAAATTGAATAATTAGTGACTTCAGCATCAAATTTAAACACTTACTTTGTAAATGCACAATTCAAAAATAACCTATCTTCAACTCACCATATGTTGTCTGCACAGCATTTACATGGACATACTTCACACAGCAAACAGTGATCAGAAACCTGGATAAGGTATTTACATGCCAGAGTCTCCTTATCTCTATTGGAGCACACGCTCTAGCATTTTTTAGTTATTTTCAGACTGGGAGAAGTGCTTATGCAGGTTTCTGAAACCAGGATATATATTGTTTACACTAGCAAATGCATAAGCAGGATACTCTGAAAGCCAAGTGTTACTGGGATAAGTGGCTCCAAACAGCTGAATAGATTTAAAAGACCAGCGATGAACTGGGAATGAAAAATGGCCCCGAACTTTTTGACTCAGACCGGCCCACTAAAACCCCCTAGATATACACCCCCACCACCCACACAACCCACACCACAGCTTGTGTAAACAAGATTACTGACCAATATTCTTCACAATAACTCTGAAAAGTGGAACATGTTTCACATTGGATGCGGCTGGCTGGACGAGACATATAGTGGCATAATGGTATTAGAACCAACGTTACAAGAACCATTTGACCAGTGTAATATTAAAATTCTACATAATAGTGTCAGTTAAGCACTGGAAAAATCCAGCTCGGAGAAAGCCAGTGTTTCTATTTTTTGTGTAGGTTTCGTAGAAAAATAATTCTCTACAATGTGAATTACAAAACTGAGTCAACCAGCAGCAGGTTAACCTTTTTTTAATGTGCTGCCCCATCCAGCCACCAATTACTTGGTATAGTAGATAACAAGTGGCATTGTATGAGTAACAGCACCAACTCTGTGATAGGTTGGTGATGGCCAAATGAAGCTCTGTGAAGCATTCTCTTCATTTTCTGCCCTTTGCCCTCACTGAAGGGTTGGAAATGGTTCATAATGCTTTATTGACAAAAATGTTGAATGTACCAAAAAAAGAGACGATAAAGCCAAATAGAAAATAAGACGGACCCATATCCTTGGCATGTTTCTTGCTGTTTCAGCTGCAAAAAGCAGGTGAAAAGTAGAAGTGGTGTAGCTGGGCTGTCCGGGCCGTGCTCTCTGCTCTCTGCTCTCTCCTCTCTGCTGCTAGTGCCCTGCAGACTCATTAGTCTGTGGGGATTTATTGGCAACAGCACCAAATGAATAATTAGTTGTTTTAAAACTGCCTCAAGGGACTTCAACCTCTTTTCTCTCAGGTTTTCGGCCCCACCTGTATTTATTTATTTATTTATTTATTTATGCTGTTTTGCTCAGCCAGTACTTTCCAAATGATACAGAGATATATAAGGA
>JAOWBC010000001.1:27488186-27499725 GCA_028566105.1 Hypoplectrus providencianus
TCCTGTGTTTGGGAAAATCCATCTATGCTCTTTGACCTTATTGATGGCGGCTAGCAGGGTGTAATGATGGCGGATCACCCATGGACTGTATGTCCAAAGTTGCACAGCACACATTGATTATCGAGCAACTTAGAACCATGGATGAGCTTTCTCTACTGTGAGCATTATAAAAAGTGAACATATTGTGCCCATTATCAGGTTGTGTTTCAACCAGAACAGGTATACATGCTTTAATGTTCACAAAACACAATTTTTTGAATGTGTGAATATACCTGTTTTTACTTTCTGGATCAAACCGTTCATTTAGTTGCTTGTGAACGCTTCAATAATACTGTGTTTTTGTTGGAACACCCAAGAAAACAAAATGAAACAAAAGTAACAGTTGTTACTTGTTACTTTCTCTGATTCTGACTAACTAAGTGGACTTGGGTTGCGAGCATCCTTAAATGATTGTGGTTGTTAGGCATTTCAGACATTAAATTCATGCGCAAAAGCACTGAGTTTTTCAGAATATGCTCCTTTAAAATGAAGTACTAGCTTGACCATTCAGCACCTACATGTCCAAGACAGAGGCACTGATTTGTTCCAAGCCAAGATTCAAACTTCTGGCAGGACAGTCACGATCTCTAAAATTTAGAACTTTGCTGAAAGAAGATTTAGTAACTCAGCCTCTTTGAATTTAAATTAAATATCCCTGGTTTAGCCAAATACAAAGGCAGATAGTGGTAAGATTAATAATTATCATATGTTATCACACTGTTGATAATTCAATCCCATTTTCCTTCCCTCTTTTCTTTTCTTTGTTTTATTTTTGTCTTTAGTATAGTCCCTGCAGCTTTTAGACATTTTGCCGCTTGCCTCCCGTTCCTCACTCGTTCTGCCAACACTTTTAAGACACATTAAAGGACAGCTTAAATGGACCCCTGTGAACCACACAATTAATGCAATTTTGATATTTCTAACATTGTTTTGGCCATATTCGAATGTTGCTTTATTTCCCTAGATGTGTTTTCCCCTCCCTTCTTCTCTTTTGCATTTTGACATATGACTTACGCCAAATGTTCTCTTCTTGGAATCCATTTCTCGATAAGGGGAGAGCAGTCTGTCTGGCAGGATTGAAGAGGAGGGGGATTATCATGTCTTCTTATCATGGCTTAATAGTTTAATGAAAAAAAATTGCAGACTACTTGTCCCAAGTGGCATAGTTAATGTGTCACTGTGGTAAACAGCACTTTGTGGGTTTGATTCCAGCAGGGACTAGCATTCCAGGCTTTCTTGGCTGTCAGACTGACAATGGACACTGCAACATTTACTGGAATCCAAAGTGGAGAAATGCTTCTAAAAAAAAAAAAACTAACTAACATTAGCATAATTATTTTCATCCCCATTTCCATCTGTTGTGTACTTCCCTGGACTGGCATGTGGGTAGCAGAGGAGTGACAGCGGGTGTCAAACAGTTCAGTCAGAGTCGCGAAATGCTGCTACATCAACACCATTTGGTGCTAAAGAACTGCTGTCACTGTTGACCGGTTAAACATCTGCTGCGGCCCTGCAATCACGGGTAATTTCCGTCTGAAATATGTAAGTCACATACTGTTTTCACCATTAAATGTCAGCTTTCTAAATCATGTATATCAGTGGTATGGGTTATGCCTACAACACACTGACACTGTCCATCTTTAGAACATTTCACAGCTTTTCAGTGGTAATTAGACATCAGGATTTATTAGAATATATACCCACAAGACAGAATGAAAATGTCGAGAATGCTGCAACTCATTAACAGTATTCTTCAGGGGGAACAAGCTTTGATTAGATTGTTCATTCCTTCAAGGCAAATCCAGTCGAACAAAGGCTTTCTGGTACGTCTACGAAGCTGTGGATTTCACACTCACATATTTTCCGCATTAAAACACATGAATACAGCTTGCTGTTCTTTTGATGCACAATTACCGTACAGTAGGATTTCATATCTGAGTGCATTACACTTCACATAAGGACTGCATTTGAACACCAGTTACGCTGAAATCGTGAAACATTTGCTTAAATGTGATTTTCTATGATGAAGGGTGCGGAGAGATCACGTTACTTGGCAAATTAAATGTGAATGGTGTGACTGGACGAAACATAATGTTACATTCTGTTTACAGAGAATAACTGAGATGAGCAGACAACCAAACAATGAGCCAATTACGATACACTGGTGTTTTGACAATGTAAATTAATAAATGTAGCTTCATAATTAGGAACCTGATGGATGCATAGCCAGTCAAAGATTAATAGCTTTTGGGGGGGTTCGACAGTAAAAGATCCCGCTGTTCACTGTGCAATTATGGGTATTGTTAATAGTCATGTAGAGAAAAATAATACTATGGAAGCAGCCAACGGATTTGATAAGACATGTCTTCCTTTCAATCGACACAGTAAAGTCTTATTCTGACCTATTTTAAACTTTTCTGAGATGCCTTATCAAGTCAGCTTCATTGTCATTCATCAGCAGAATGTCTTCTTCTCTTGTCAGTTTGGGCAAATCTTCCATTTCCCTCACCCCTTTCTTCTTCGGGAGGATAATTCCATTTGGGAAGTGCATATTGTTGGATAAAAAATCCCCATCCTTCACCCAGTGAGCAATGAGCAAAGTGGTGATGAATACCTGGGCCATGAATACTAAATGATGGGTAATTAAAGGATACCTGAGGAATATTACCTTGGCGGGCACACCTGAGGAGAGATCCAGGCTATTGTCCATTAACGTGGAGAGGGAGAAAGACAGAGATTGAGTCAAGAGAGCAAACCATAAGGAGGCAGGCATGAGTGATGGCTGCTCTCTGAATCAGTCATTTGGGTTGAGAATCTGACGTTTGATTAAGTCTGACCTAGATATCACAGACAAGAAGCCATGGCCTCTTACATGCACTTGAGTGGAGACAGACTTTTTGAGTTTTATGAGTTTGAAGAGATTCAGACTGAATCAGGTTGTTGTCCAAAGTTTATGATTTTCTGTCTGCTACATCTGTCTAGGTGATGTTTTAATCAGTACATGGCAGCAGGGAGGATATACAACCATAAGTGATATAAATTCACCATACTAAAATGGATCGAAAGTTTGTTACAATCTAAACCACCATCATAAGCATTTATAATAAATTGTAGATTCTGTCTTGTTTTTCCAGTGTTGTCTCCTAAAATTATGTATACAATTTGAGATCAATCTAATGCCATATGTTTCTTTACTATCAAATTGAAGAAAATGTGTGTGAACGTAATGATTAAGTCAAAACAATAATGATAATAAAAGCATCAGGAGTTGGGAGTGAGACCCAGGCAGCCTGGGATAATCCACAGTATAGCACTTTACCAACTCACTCAAACATATATTGAAAAGTTGGCGGATCAGCCCAACTTAAATACAAAGACAGAAAGTCCACCAAACTCAACACTGTCAGAGATCTTTACATTGCATCCGCAGCTTCCAAAAATCTAAGTGCATACTGTCAAAATGGCATACAGTTTGCTAGCTAACAATACTGGTAAGCCCCCGAAGGCCCTTCATGGACTTATCTGTATCTGTATACTGTATCTCTATCTGTATACTTAGTATGGCTTTGATTTGTTTGATTGAAATGTATGTTGTTTAAATATCAATGATTTTTTTATGGCATTCCCTAGATTGATATGTCTTTGTTGTTATTAAATATTAAATTTGATTTTGAAGTGTGCTAAGCATTTATTTTGACTAATAATGTGTATATTCTACTGTATGATCGGGTCTGTTGTGTGACTTTGTGTAAACTGTTAAGCAGCCACAATGTAGCTGAGTGAACACAACTAATTCTGTGGAAGAAAACACAGCTCAGCTAGATACACACTGTGCCAAGAAACTCAGACATGTTTTATTTCATACGTTCCTCTGCCAAGGACGTGATGCAGTGGTTGGCCTGCTCACATCCGGTTAATCTGGCCAATAGAACTTGGTTGCATGTAAGTCCAAGTCCACCTCTGTACATGGCAGGCCCAGCCAGGGAAGAAAAAATGTGAAACCACCTCATGATGACGCTGGTGCTGACTGAGGTGCTGCTGTTTGAACCTGAGCCCAGTGCTGCCTAACTCTACATGTGGCCATAAATAAAAGCTCAAATTTCTAACATTGTGAGGAGCTTTTTGGGGGGTCTGGTTACCCCGTAGCCATTGTCAGCAATACCTGCTAGATAGCATTTAAGCAAAAGACTAGTTACCGTGACTGAATTGTTCTGTCACATAAAACATGGTTTTGGGGGTATTCCTAATTAGATGAACGAAGTATTAATTAGGTCAATATTAATGCATATTTTGATCAATTTACAGACTGTCAACATTTTGATTTGTATCACAATCTGCAGAAGAATTAAGTTGGTTTTGTTTTGTAACATCTCACATTGGTTTACTTAAGTGTTAGCTCAGGGGTTGTGATGTTGAAATGTGAAAAATGTGTATTTCATGTCATGCTATTGCATCATGCCATGGAGCAATGTTGGTAAAACAACACTAGGCACCGTGTAGGGGTGCCATTTTTATTCTAAATCAAACTGTTGTTCAAACAGTAAGAAAGGTTTAGACCATATGCCGACGTGGCAAGCAATCTGTTTGACTTGATTGTCTCTTGACTGACTTGTTTGACAATTGTCATCATTTTTCTCCCCTCTTTATTTATAACCAGCAATCAAATGAAGTAATGTATATATTAGATTCATGGCCAAAGTTCTGCAAAAAATGCTATGAAATTTCAGTGGCACATCAAGACAACATGATGTAGCAAATATTATATGTGTTTTAACATCGGCTGGAGAAGACAGGCCAGCCTTTTTATATCCACCTGATGTTCTATGTCTGTGAGGCAGCGCTGTCTGAAAAATCCAGGTAACAAATCACAAAGAGCCTCTTGGGAGAACACCCATTGACTTTTTGAGGCTTCTCACTGATATAACCTTGACATTAATGGGAGGTTTTCACATTCTCAATTCTTATGGGGCTCACCATAATCTGTTATAGAGGGGGCTGAGTTCCCTCCTGGGTCCCTCTGAAGTTTGAACCCTCACAATAACCTTGTCTGGATGGGTTAGAAGGATGCAGCAGTCCATCCCTCTCACTATCCTCTCAATGTTTACCAAACGCTCTCCACCCATCACAGAGCTCATATTCGCCAGCCCTCCAGAGAGCAACACACCAATTATTTCATGTGTATCTTGATTGAATAATAGGACTTTTAATTGTCTTGTCTTTCACAATTACGTCAAAGCCGTAACCTTTAATTAAGTGTCTGCCAATTATTTTATTCCCTTTTTTGTTTGAGTGGATGAACGTAATTACTGTCACCTTGTAAAGTATGAGAAGTAATTAATCCTTTTTGATTTTACCAAATCCCATTTTTTTTGGTCATTAGTTGGCCTTTTAATCCTCTAAAGATTATGAAGCCAGTTAATTATAGGAAATGGAAGTAGCTACTTGTTTATACAGCATCAGCAAGTTTTTTCATGTCCCACATACATATAATAGAAAGACATTCTCAAAAGCAATCTCAATATGAGCATTATGCCAAATTCTAGGACTTTTCTCTAAAGACTCTTGATATGTCAAAAAAAAAAAAAACAACAACATATTTTGTTGGTTCCTGCATGTTTGCCCACTGTTGCATGAAGTTTGTTGGGAAAAAAACATTTTGCTTGAAGAAGTATATGTTTGAGCATTGAAATTCATTACTCCAACTGATGTCATACCTTAAGGTCATAGGTTATAACTAGCTTGCTGCCAAAAGCACAGGAGCATTGGACAACTGTAAGGATGGAGGTTTTCTGGCCCAGGGGCAGGGAGAAATGATAGCAGGCAGAGTCTATGGAACATATCCGGGCTCGACACACTCTAAGGCTATAATGGCAGAAGTGAAGGGATCGAACAGTGCATTGTTGAAGGAACTTAGAAAATGAAAGGAGTGACTGAGTAAGAGGCCATTGGAAAATCTCTGACTGGCTTTAAATCAGTCGCAAGCAGAAGAAAAGAAAAACAAAAGAAACCAAGCTGGTTGTCTTGCTGTAGAAATAGTCAGTAATGCTAATTTTTGTGGCCAACATATAAAGTGCATATCAGATGGAATACAATCCTTATCATATCCCACCTGCGTGAGATCTAAAGCCATACATCAAGGTTTTTGTTGTGTTTGTAATAAAGGAACAGAAAATACAGCACTGATCATTTGCACCAGTATGCAACATTGTCATGGGAAGAATTTACCTTCTGTTTCCTGCACTGCAATTTCACATCACACCGGTAAGAAATAGCTTTTAGGCATGTATAGTATCTGATGTCAAAGAACTGTCTGTAAAAGCATCTTCAATGAAGCGGAAATAGAATATAGCAGTGGACAGTGAAGTGTTTGGGCACATGGACTGCATGCTGGACTGGGTGCAATGTGTGTCCTCTTTCAAAACCATTTATCAGACAAGGCCAGGTGGGTTGTGGACCCAGAATGTGGGCCATTGTTGTAGGCCATAGAAAACCTTGGATGTCTGGGGGATCCCACCCCCAGCCCAGGAGCTCTGTGTGGCTGCTATGTGAAGGCTCCAGCCCAGACCCAAACATGCATATTGTGCAGGTCTGAAAGGACACTATAATCCATCCCCATACGTGCCAGCACCCCCCTCTAACCTCTATTCATCCCTCGCTGTGTTTGCATCTCTCCAGAGTGCCTTTAACACAGCGCAATGCCATGCTGCTTCACACAAGTTAAAACGTGATGGAGAGCTGTCATTGTCCTTGTCTGTGGTCAAAACATGTGCTTCCCAACATGCAGCTGGTCTGTTATCTCTTCCAGAGAGTGCACCCACCAATGTAAATCAGTCTCTTCCTCTCTCTTGGTGGGGGGGGCGATGCTTTTTTATCATTTCACATGGGTGCCGCTTGCAAAAATAGAATACAAGCAGGGAGGATCAGAGTCGCATATAAGCCTTTTGTATTGGCCTGAAAAAATACAGTCATTGACATTGAGATTCAGGTCCTGCTGCCCAACCAACAGTTGGCTGTTCCCCCATAAAATGGAAGTAGTATTTATGTTTTGTTTTTAGCCCCCCTGTTTTTTTTTTTCCTCATTTGCTCCCCTCCCTGTCACTTCAGCCGCCTGGCTTTCTCTGTGATGAATCTCAATTATGCCAAGGTCACCTTTCATTGCGGTGATCTCTCCGCGGCTTTATTGGAACTGGCAGTACTTCCACACTATCATGGCCATGCTTATTGACAGCCACTTCCTCCTCCAAAACAAAACCAGCAAAACAAAAAAAATAAATAAATAAATAAATAATAACACAAAGAAAAAAATGGTGAAAAAGTTACATCGCCTCTCATTTTGGCGGGCAGAATTGGCATGCCTACTTCAGGCTCCGTCTAATGGTCTGCAATCATTCTCTCTTTGTGCTATCCAGAAAGTGGGTGGAGGTGTTTGGGGGGCAGCTTATTCATATGTTGGTTTTACCACTGTAATTGCTTTCACATAAATATGATGCTAAATTGTTCTGTTGAATACACGCCGTGGAGAGACTCTTCTCAATCAATTCTGTGGAAATACCAAGCTATTTAAATTTTATCAACAATTGGAGGCAGGATCTTGGGTCTAGAATAAGAGATTCATTGTACTTAACACTCATCTTTCATCAGCCTTCTTTTTTGGAACCACTGAGTCCCTTTCAAATTTATGGGTAAGGGCATTTACTGTTTTCAGCCGTAACCATGACTACTCTATGATGGTACTTGTGAGGTCGCATGTCCTCATCTTGAATGAGGGAAATAAATGACACAGAGAGTCACGGGCTAATTTGTTTGTGCATAAACAAGACTTAGAGTGTGTGTGGGTAGATGGCACTGCGATGACATCCACCATTCACATTTGATGAGGATGCTAGCACATGTAATTGTTGTTTCAATGCAGCATCTGTTGCTAAGGGGAAGCTGGATGTGTGGGGTGGGGGTTTGCAGGGAGATAGTTAGCCTCACAATTGACAGTGACATGTTGATGAGCGCGAGTGCCGAGCGTGTTAGCTCAGCCAACTGGCCTTTGATGGTTCTCTGATATAACTCGTTAAACAAGCGCCGGACCGTTTAGCTCTGTGATGTATCTTATTTGTCCGTTCTCCACCGCCCACACATCCTCGCGAAGCTGTCTTTCTTCAAAGGCGTCAGATCTTAATGGAGCAGATATAAAGCCGTGTAGTCCCATTTCCTTCATAACTTCGCCATTCTTGGCATTCTTGGATCTCTTGAGAAACTCTTAAAATATGAAAACTAGTAATACACTTTACATCAACACATTATTTTAAGTAAACATGACATTTCTAGTAGCAATGTGTTGCACTTAATTGCTGAGAATCTAGGAACATTCCATTTTCGCACCAAACTACACTCAATTTATTTTATAAGTGCCGAAAAATGAATGAATAAAGCAAGGTCGGATTGTGAGACAATGGGTCTTTGGGCAAAGACACACAAAAGGCCACACCGCTACATATAAGACCCTTTTCATAGTCCTGATTCTCTCTGTGGTCCCTTACGGCTGTTTTGGATCAGTTTGTAGCTGTTTTTATCTTTTTCATGTCTTTTTAGTGGTTTAACGTGTCTTTGTAAGCATTCTGAGCCTCTTTCTGGTTGGTATGGGTCTCTTTCTGTGACCTTTTGTAGGTTGAAGGCCAGGGGGACTGCTGGGCCTGTGCCTGGTAGACCTGTTCAGTAATCCATCCATGGCTTTGAAACTGGTGGCCATGTGGGGGACACTGATGCCATCTCTAGTCATTCCAATTTAATATCTGTCTTAAAGTCACAGGTCTTAAAGTCACACAGAACTAATGGAGCCTGGGGAATAGCAGCCAGTGTCTTCTATTGAACCAATATAATAGCCTGGAATTGAACTTCTTATTGGCCAGCTGGGACTGAGGACAGGATTAGGTTCTGTGCATTTTCTTTCATCCAATTGTGTTTCTTTCATGATTTAGAGGAAAGGCCTTATGCATGATGTGGATTGATATGGCCAGTGTGCTAGGGAAACACTGGAAATGTTTCACATTCTCGTTGATGTCAACAAGTTCAACTTCATTTTCTTGGTTATCTTTTCTTTAGATTTTTTTCAGGCACTCGTGAAAGATGAGCTGCTTGAGTAGGAAATTTTTCACACTTAAGCAATTGTACTTATTCTGAGAGAAACGGTTGCTGTATGTCTACACCTGGAAAAAAAAGGAGCAACACAGTAAATGCCACAATGAAAAGATGGAATTGCCATTTATTGTCAGACAACCTGATTTCAGGTTTCATTATACAGTGCAAACCCTAGCAGGGAAAAGAGAATGAATGGACTCACCTTCAAACATGCCACTGACTCTCTAAATGCCAAATACGCCCAAACCTCTCATGTCTAGATGAATGGCAGGCTCTAGGCAGAGTGAGTTTGCGTCTCCTGTCTTTCCACCATAAAAAAGTCAGATACCCCATGAGAGAAGGAGTCTGCCAGACTGATCACAGAGCTGCTGCTTTATCCACAGAAAAACTGGGCTCTAAGAAGTTTGTGACAAAGTAGTTGTGATATTTTATGATGTGGGTTCAGCTCACCTCCCTGAGGATTACCTACCCTTAAGAGTGGTATATGGCTCCATATGCCAAGCCTCCCTCGCATATGTAAGGCTGTTTTCCTCTATTTATTTTTGCTATACTTGGAGTTGATTGAGGTAAGATTAGATATAAAGACATAGTTATATGCCTGTGTTTAGTTTCTCTTATGGCAGTTTTATCAACTGGCAAGAAAAAAAGGCTCACAATCTACATTTAAATTATGCATAGTGTTGATATTGTTGGGTTTCACATCATAACGGAAGAATTCACAGAGAGGAAAGATGTTTATGGTGATATTAGTACATGACAGGACGTGACTTTTCTGTCATATTACCTGACAGACAGGCAAGCAACTGTAATCAAATGGTACGTGATCCTAATCAAAGGATGGTGGTGTTTATGGCTGTGTGCCATCCATGTAGGTGGTAAACACACACAGCATCCCGAGAAAGCGAACAAGCGGGACCAGGCTTGCTGGCGAACACTTTGATCGCCTTTCATTCACTCTCGCCTCTCATCTCTTTGGGCTTTTGGGGAAATGCACTGTTTAATCCGCCGTATGTCGCAGAAGTTTATACAAGGTACTCCACAGAGTTTGGGGCCTCGCATTAGGAGGGGGGAGGCGAGGAAAAAAAGCATACATATACACGGTTGAGTGGTGTAATCTTCATGAAATACCGGTAAATAGGGAGAGGAAGCCTAGTGGAGCCGTAGATTAATGCTGCTATCAAATGGCCTGGGACAAAGAAGGGGATGGCTAATGAGCTGGAAAAGGCAGGGCTGTTCAATGCGTTAAATGATACCGTAGCACCATCTCCCCACTGGCCACCGCACTGCCATGTTCACACATTCTGATGTCGCTAACAGCAATGTAGGACAAATATTGGAAAATGTCATTTATGCGAGAACCACAACGACATGTTTGATATTTTAAAGATGGCTTCATCAAAGGCAGATTTCCGCAACACAAATACACTTCTCTAATTTGACTCTCTCCCATATGCCATATCCCTCCCTGTCCAATTTCTGAGGTCATTTACTTCTTTTTCATCCCCAAAATTGCTTTACATTTGGTCTGTTCTGTCTCCCTCACTCTGTCTGTGACCCTTTATCTCTTTCTCTCCTTCCCTTTAAGTCCATTTCACTTCCTATCACTTCGTCTGCCTCTCTCTCTCTATTTGCCTCTCTCCCATAGCCATGATATAATGAAAACAGGGTTCTCTCCGTTGTCTATCTCCTTCCCATGGCATCATCTCAAGCATGCTTGTAACCTCCCATGACTGTCGCCTAGGTGACAGAAAGAGCAAGATGAACTCTTGGGCTTAGATAAATTTCTTGGTCTGGCCTGCGGAGGCTGTATCAATTTTTGATGTTCAACTGCCTCACAGACACTTTTGCAGGCATTGTTTCATGTTTTATTTAGGCCTGTGTTAGAGCTGGGTTAAAGTTTCAGCAGGCTAGCGGCCCGAAAGAGTCTGGCAGCATGGAGGAAATATCACATTGAGGGCAAAAGTGTCCTTTTATCAAGGGTCAGAGTAAGAGGGGGAGAGGTGAAATTTATGTCTGGCTCGTTTTCAAATCCGCCCATGGTCTCATAGTGATGCTGTTGTTTGCCGAAATGTCACATGCACAATTGACATCACCAGGCAGCCTCGACTATGTCACACAGTGACAGAAATCTGCAATAGTTTGCCTCAAAAAAGCAACAAACAGGCTTCTAGAAAAAAATATTCCCTTATTCTGAATGCAGTCAAACAGGAATGCGTGCACTAACCTCTTCAGGCATCGACATATTTATCTTACTTGAGCCAAGTGACAGTTGTCTCCAAAGCCATTTCATTTTACACGCCGCCACAAAAAGGAGGAAAAAAAAACTGAATTAATCAAATGTGGAGGAGAAGGCGAAGGAATGTGGGAAGAG
>JAOWBC010000001.1:27520899-27532822 GCA_028566105.1 Hypoplectrus providencianus
TTTGACTAAACTCTGCTTGTAATGCTACACTATACTTCACTATTTACCATCCATGTTATCCAGTATTTCTTACTTATGCATTTTTGGAGCATATTTATATTTTTGTTCATGCCATCAAACTAAATTTCTTATTTTCAGTGGCGTTTACCTTGATGCATCTCTCTGAAATCAGGTAACATGTATGAACATGCCTTAAAATTACCACAGTGTGTTTAGATATGTGTGTAAGGGCTACAAAACATTGATCAGTTCTAAAATGTCATTATACAAACAAACATTTAACCCAATGAATTAGCAGCCTATGACATATGAGCATTGTCAATATTTTCACAGGTTTTAAAAGTTTGGACAATTTCATCAAGCTCCTACTCATGCAAACACAATGTCAGTGAATAAATGGCTTCACCAGAGTATAATCTGTCTGCTGCTGTATGTACCGATTTAGTTTAGTCTACTAAATTGTTTTCACCTCTCCAGGGTCCAAGTGGGCATATTAGCTTCAAGCTTTAGCTGCATTGTACATACATTACATCTGCTGCATTGCCTAGCGTTTCTTATGGAACAATGTTTATTTGTAGACATGGGGACATACTTGAAGTGCTGACCTAAAACACCATTGAGAGGCACAGAATAACAACGTACAGAGATAACTGCATGCAGGGAGGATTCAAGACTCTCCTCAGAGTGACTCATTCAGCTTACAGTCTGCGAGCAGGTACCCTGCAAGTGCTTCAATTTAAATACACTTTAAAAATCCAAAGAGATTCTGCCCAAGCACAGGGACTGTATAAAGCCGTAGCCATCAATATGTGTGAAAGGTGAGATATGAGTAAATACATATGTCTCAACACTTTCTGTCTGGTTTCTTGAGAAGGTTACATGCCCATCCTCGACTTGAGTTGTCTGTTTAAGTTAGTACTTGCTTTGTCAAGAATGACAACACACATTATATAACAAGGAAGTATTTCTAAAACGGGGGTGTGGTATTTAAATGGTGTTTTTACCACATTTATTTTGGCTGAGTTTGTGTAATCAGGTTCTAAACCATAAGTCATAAAAATTTTAATTATATTTCTTGAATTTGTTAATTTTGTATGCGGTTTTAATACACAAATCCAGGGAAATACTGGAAGTAACAGCCTGAATTCACAAAATTGTAAATTATTATTCTTATTATTTTTAATTTAATGTAACTTTTGGTGTTCAGGTCATAAACGTGAGGTCCTGATTTTTCTGTATATTAAATTACTTTTTAAACAGGCATTAATCTTGTTTAAAAACAAATATATAAAATTAAAAAGAAAAAAAAAAGCAACCTCAGTCAGACTCTCTGGAATGGATAAGACCATAGAAAGTTAAACCACGGTGCAATGAATGACTGTGTGGAGGCCCAGGAGGACCTGAGTCATGACTCATCAACAACTGAGCAACGGAGTGTTGAGCTGTGTTTTTAAAAAGGTATAGACTGCTACGCTATGAGACAATGGTGTCCAACAGTTTGGAGGCTATCGCACCAAACTAGAGGGTCAGATAGAGTGTGTTTTGACACAAATAAAACTGGTATCTAGGCAACTGAATGCCCATAAAAGGAAAAAAGATGACACCATTATTTTCAGTGTTTATGCTTTGTCCTTTTTTTTTTTTTTTTTTTGAAAGGTGGGCACAATGAGGAATGAAGGAGGAGGAGTCTGCATCTTGTAAAATAAAATGACACAGCAAGAATTTGTCAGTCTTTTTGGTCCAGAGCAAAATGGGCTCAGGTTTATGTTTCCTGTGCAAGAATGAACTCTACTGCATCAGACTCTGATCATCTCCAGAGTGCTTTGTCATGCTTATATTTGGTATCAAGCTTTGGGAGAGAATTAGTGCTTATGTGTGTGTAACATGCAGTCCAGTGCCATGATCTGGCCCAGGCTTGGCCTACTGAGACTTTACATGACAACTTTTTCATGACCACAAACCATACATGTATGTATAATGATGTGTGTGCTATTTCTTAGAACACACTATCACTGTCCTGGAATAAAGATGTTAGGGCATGCATGGTTTAATATAGCATAGAAGCATAAAAGACGATTAAAAAGACATTTTTTAAGCCAAGGAATCTAGTTCAGAACAGGCATATCCATGGGGATGTCTAATGTGACATTTAACTGTATAGATTGAGCAAACATATAGGCACACGATACAGCTTCATTCCACTTGTCATCCATGTGCTTTACTGCCTCTGTTAAGCAAAATATTTCAAATTGCAAATATTTGCCTCGTAATATGTACACGTCTAATTATGTAGTTATCCTATCAAATTATTCCACTGTTTAGTGTTTTTTTATCCCTTATTTATGTGATGTCTCACTGACTTTTGTGATTTAATTAAAGAAAAACTGCAAGAAGAATGCTTTTTGATAGTTTGTTGATAAAATGTCTTTCTTCAGAGCTTTTTCTTGTCATCACTCTGCTTTTCCTGCCCTTTTTCTGTCAAGCCATTTCTCTCTCTTTGGGTTCCGCACGATATTCTGTCAGTCTCAAAGGCCTCATAAGTGTGTTTTCTTTCCTGATGATAGAAGCCACAACATTGGTTTCCTTGCCTGATGATCTGACACGCCATATCTCTCTCTGTTGTGGCCTGTGGGGCGGCAGAAAGGGGAAGGTCTGTTTGTTCAGATGTAGGAGCTGTTGAAAACCTCCAGGTATTACTGGCTATAAAAGAGGGGTCAATGGCTACTGTGGAAAAATGAGACAGGGAGTGAAATATAGGGTCCAAAAGAAATGACGGGACAGCTTGTTACACTGATGTGTGCGCACAGTATCACAACACAGCCCGTGGAGATGTACGCAGTATACTCATCTTCCACGGGTTGCTCAGCATGCACCGTGCATGATTTAACCACAAAAAAAAAATAAAATAAAAATTCTAAGTATAAGCATTGGTTGCATCTGTTCCACTGTTGTTACGTGGAAGTCAGTAGGAGATTCACCATTAATCTCTTCGCAATGCAGTCAGTAGATTAGAGTGACGAACCATGTAATGATTTCTGTAAAGAGACATTTCTTGTTAGAAAATGTAATTGTTTAGCACTTCGAGTGTATAAAAGCTAATATTTGTGTGCAGACTTGATTACAGGAAACTACTGTGAAATGTCTAACTTGTCTGTTTGGGTAAGCCTGCCATTTGTCACCTATTTCAGATGGAATTATTAAAGAAATACAAACAAGCTGGAGCTTTTTTGTGAACGGGTACAGCAAGAGCTTCCTATGAAAGATTGGGGCCCACACTGATAACAGCGACACCGTTTGGCTATGTGAGACTAAGTTACAGTGTGAAACAATAAGAAATGCAGCATCTGGAAACTTCTGTGCTATCTGCATGTATTTAAATCATGCATTCTATGCAGCTAAGTTGACAAAGATCAGTACATTTGGCCACATGAAGTTACAGTGAAGAGATGCCTTCTGCACATCATGGGAATCATCTGTAGCTCATGCTTTGGAGTTCATTTAGTTTTTCTCTCTACCATTTTTCTGTCTATTGTGATCTTGATGCAAAGGCAACAAGATCTCCAACCTAAAGACAGGATAGACCTTTGTCAATACCGACCACCAACTTCAGATATGAGCGTCTTGCAGCTAACAGTACAGAGTGGAGCGAGCAGAATGCTGATGGAGTAGGTATGTGAGCAACAGTAGTTAGGTAAAGAGAAGTTACATTTTAGAAAAAGATTCACAAAACAGAGCTACAGAAGTTACCTAAAAGATGTTATGTTATGTAAAACATACTTTTGTTATCACATGGAACACAAATCCTGTTGTCCTGGGTGAAAGTCTGCCATTTGTTCGAGTCATGTATGGTACCTCCCTGATTTTAACATCAGCATTTACTCTGCATCGCCATCAGTCATTACTAATATGTATAGCCAGGTTTTAGACTGTAGTCTACCACCACCTTGTTGACAAACGCCTTTTATTCCTGTATTTGAGAGGAGACCAGTCTCAAAGGCAAGGTTCATACTTTGCCACATGGATAACTGCAATCAGATCTGAAAAAGTGGTCCACTCAGCTGCAAAAGAAACTTGAAAATAATCAAAATATGTTGTTTTTTTATGTGACAGTGATTGGAAGTGATGCACAGTGACTTGCCTAAAATGCTGATGTTTCACTGGTATGATGTAAACATTGTTAAACATCAATGTATACTATATAAGTACTCAAATAGCACACAGAGTACAGGAGAGGATGAGAGAAATCTCAGTTTCACAGTCGTATTACTTCTGATTGATCTCATCATTTGAACTTGGCAGAACTGTTGTGTATTTCTTGTAGAATGTTTTGTTGCGGCTGTATCTTGCTGGTGGTATGTATAATTAATTGATGTCATGTACTTTCTGCCTCCAAATATTTCTTTTTTTTTATGTATTTCGAGAGCCTTCAGAGGCTATTGAAGTCCCATTTTAAAGAATAATTTCCACAGTCATGCAGGGTTCACACTTCATTTATGCATGCAGACTGTATTCATAGCCTCTGAGAACGCAGAGGACGGCTTTCTCTGCAAATAAAGGTTAATTATATTTTTGAAAGAACAGTAACTCCAAATTTTTTAAGGCTCACTGCTTTGCAGTAGATAAATCCTGATAACATTGTGCTAAAATGTTGCCCTATTAATTTCCACACATTGTTGCCCTCACTGCTTAAGTAGTGGTGCACCGGGCAGAGCCGCTGTGTAACTCAAATTTAGCCTGTAAAATTGAATCAACACCTCTCTGACAGAGTCACAACAATAAATGAGGTTTAAAGCTTCATAAAGTTAGAATTTATTACAATGTGTGTGAGTATTAAATTACATTTTATTGTAAACATGCTGCTTTTATTGTGTCCATCCCTTAAATGTGAACTTATAAATGAATCAACCCACCTGTTTGCCACGAGGCCAAGCTGTTGTTGATAGAACAACATAATGGTGACAGAAAGATACGGGCATGTTGGTTCTTACAGTACAGCTCTGTAAATTAAAGATAGGGTCAAACCAGCCTTCATCCTACTAACCACATTTCATGAGAGAGCAACAGCGAGGTCTCTGACATGTTTTGCTCAGACAGTACAACCGTTTCAGAAATGGTTGTTCCTGTCAGGTTCTCTGAGAGTTTCACTGTATCAGTTAGTTGCTCTGTAAATCTACTCTTTATGTGATCAAGAACCATCGACTCACACACATTCAGCAAACTCAACCCACCTGTTATCTGTATTTGGATCCCCTTCTGAGCGTTGGGTATTTTTTCAGCTGTGCGGTGAATCGAAATGTGTGATGATCCTTTGACAGTAAAAACATTTCTTATTTTATGTGATCTGTAAAGTAAGTTTTATTTTTTTTTCCCCATGAAGCTCTGACTCACCTGTCATGATAGAAAAACATCATCAGCAGAGTTGTCATAAAAGTCAGAACGCCTTAAAAAATATGCCGTGCTGGGAAGCATAAAAAGCAAAACAGTTTTTGTGTTTCACTTTTGATGACTTAATCTTATGGTTTGTTGTTTAAATCAGTCCTATGCAAATAAAATATGATCCATTGGCTAAAAAGCCAAACTGTTGGTGCGGCTCTATGGGTGAAAATGGCCGTTTGCCATTCTGCCAATTAGTACAGACTGAAATCTCTCAACAACTTTTGACCAGATTGGAAGGAGCTTTTGTACGGACATTTGGGATTCAAATTGAATTTGTCGAAAAAGATGGAATGCTATAATCTTTGGGGCAAACATTCATGCTCTCCAGAGACGTTATTGAAACAACTTTGCAGGCTGCTCTCATTCAAGTCTTACAAGTAAGTAATAAAAAATACATGTGTTTCGAACAGCAACTGTGACACGTTCAAACCAGCAATCAACAATAGGTTGAGGTCATGTGACATCATAGACGTCCTGCTGCACGTTTTTTAAAGAAGTCATCCAAATATCATCATGAATACACTGAATGATTGCATGCTAACAGAGTAAGTAAGCTAAATGGTGAGAATAGTAAACGTAGACATAGATCTCCCAGTTTCCCATTATGTCATCTTAATGCTAAGAATGATTTGAATGACTCAAGCCAGTGACATGCACCGGCAAAATACAACACAAAAACAGATATGTGAACAGAGAAGACAACATAAAGCAGAAGCTTATCGTTCATAACACAGTAGTAAATAGATTTATGCTTGCACATCCGCCAGACTGTACAAACACAATTGTCTGTCTATGCCCTGCAGTATAACACCAGGCTGCTGCTGAGTTCTATTGTGATTTAAAAGTTTAATGCATTGTTTGCCACCTTGACATTTTTTCTCACATTTTTTCTGAAATACAAAGAAAACCAGTAAGCAAGCCACTTTGCGGTCACTGTATTTCCCCAGCCGTTTTCCATTGAGGCTATAGGTCACACTTGTCCGACTTCATTGTGTCATGATGCTTTAATTAGCGCAACAAATGTTTCCTGTCATAAGGATAACATCACATTGTGGGAAGAGTCTGTGCTGCCATTCAAATTAAAATCAGTAATAACAGGCCAATAGTTTGGCTGGGTCTGCCAATATGATAAAGCCTTTTTATAGTCAATATTAATCTGCAAAGGTCAGAGCAGCTTTAATTTACCAGAAAAAAAGGTCTTTTCAGTCATATTCTTTTCGACATTTATCGGGAAAGTTCTCAAGAGATTTCTCTGTTACAGTATTCTGAGTCAGCCATCACTTAAAATACTTACTCGCTTGAAAAGCTTTACATAGTTTGGCTTTCAACCAAACCCCGAATATAAGGACACATCAGTGCTTTTTCCACTGTTTACCTGGGCTTGTTAGAATTGATTTTACAATTTTATTGAGTGCCCCAGGCTGTATCACCAAACTTTTAATCCTCAACAAAGCACTGTCCTAAGCTCAGATCTTTACGCATAGCCATTTTTGCATGTCCAAAGTCTAGACGAAAATCAAAAGGTCATTAGGGCTTTTCCCTCAGGGCCTCCTGTAATGGCGATCCAGTCATTACAGAACAAGGAGGAGATCAGTGAACAGATCAAGCAACTCAAATCAGTACCTTTTTAGAGTGCCAATAGGTACAATTGCCTCTACCGCATACAAAAAGCAACCGTACCGTACATCTCTGGGGGTTTTGATCAATATGAGTCAGCAGATATTTGCCCAGGTGCTGGAATTTCTGGTTTTTAGCAGAACAGCAATGACACATTTCTGCAAGGATGAAGCAGCACTGTTGTTGCAGTATTTATTTTGGTTCTAAACATTTTTTCTGTGCTCAAAATTTCAGTTGTATCCCTGCTCTAATTAGCTACCTTAAAATGTAATGAAACTTCATTATGCAGTTGTGTTAATGCGGGGGTTGATCCTGTATTAATCTCAGCACACACAGTTTGTTTATGGAAAGGGATAGTTGGAGGTAATGTATGGAGGTTGTTGTTGTTGATGCTTTGAAAGACATAACATACTTTACTGATTTTAGAAGTTTATGTATTAACACATCTGGAAAGCATAGCCATAAAATGAAAGAAAATTAAAGATTTCTTTTTTTAAAGTGCATGCTTCAAATAAAGAGTATGACAGCACTGATTCAGTATCGATCAGCACAGATAAAGTCAATGAAAAAATACAATCATCTTTACTGGCTTCTTAGTCACTGATGGGCTGTCTTTTATATTTTAAGTCCTAGCTTATTGCTGAAGCCACCAGCATGATATAGAATAGATGGTTTCATGGTTTTACACCTGTATATGCCACTTCTCAGAATCACACCAAACAGTGGTGTCCTGGATGGTAATCCTCATCCTGTTTCCATACATTCCAATCCACTTTCTGATATAATCAATTCACACTGGCCTCCTACCTTCACGGACTTTGTCCTTCTCTATACTGTGCTACAGATGTATAGAGAGATCTAAATACATTTAGGACAGGGCACCATGTATTCCAATAAAAGCTGCTTCTGTATGGCATGCAAAAAAGTTTGACTACCCTACAAACCCTTCTATAGTGCTCCAGCACATACAAGGCCCTTAGAACAACTGCACAATTTGAGGATTAACAGCATTCAAATGTAAGTCAATGGTTATAAAAAAAAAAGAAGAAGAAAAAATCCACAGCATCACTTGATAGACCCAAAATTTTAAATCCCTATTTGGCTTCAAAGTTGTCCCTACAGGGGCTTGGTTCTACATCATCTGACCTCCTCCTGTGCTCCATAATTATGTGTATATGGGATGTAGTAAGCTGGTTAAAAATAATATCAGGTTTAATTCTTCTAGGTATAAGAATGAACAGTGATTGAGAACAGCCTCGACATGCAGAAGTTTACCAGAAATATTGTCCTCTGTTAAGCTTTTTAGCTTATTTGCTAATTAGCACTGACCATATAGTTGCAGATGGGAATGATTTGCAGGTTTTTGGTGATACGCCAAACTGTGCACTTAATAAGCATGTTATGAGGAAGTATTTATATAACAACCAATTTATCTAGCCCTTTAGTTTAATTTTCAGGTTGACAAAGTATGGTTTTGGATATGCTAATTATGTCTCTGTTGTGGCAGTTTTTATGGGTCAGTGATCCGACGTAATGTCCCTTTAAGTATTTTCACTACTCATTTTCATTAGTTCTTTACAGGGCTTTTAGCCAGCACACATTTTAGTCAATGTTTTTGAGTGCCAAATGAATGTGGTTTATTGTAGGTCATTAGGACTTGTTTGTATTTGGGGATGACATTTTCGACGGAGGGTGGAGAGCCGTGAAGACAGCATTTCCTGTCAGCCAGCAGCACTTCTTACACTGACTCAAGGCTATGATGAAAGGTCAGTGGTGGGCTGACAAAGGCAAGGGTGAGAGGAAGAAAAACACACGAATCAAGCGTTACAGACCGTAGGCTGTGTGACCACACATAGATTTAATAACAGTCCACCAGGCACAAAGGCAGCATGGCCATGGGGGAGCGGAAGGAGGAACAAAAAGAGATAAATAAACACACTCACACACGCTCATGGTTATTTTTCATACAGAGACCCACAACATCCTAAACTGTGTTATTTTAGTCCCAAAGAAACCACAGCACTTCATCTGCTGCTCGGCTGTGATGTTGATGGGAACAAATTAAAGGAGAAAAGTGTGACCTCTTTACTGCATTTATTTTTCATTTTTAGTGCTCATTGTAAGCTGGATCACGAAGATCTTCTGGATCATAATATTTCAAATAAGCCACTATGGCATAACTGCTTTTCTCATTTGTTTTATTGCAACACATTTAAATTCAGACATGCTTTTTTCCCCCCAATTTATATGACTGTGTTTACTGCAGCAAATACAAAACCTTCATGGACTGGGTAGAGACTAGTTTTAACCAATGTGATGCAACACAAAGATTAAAAAAAAAAAATTGAAATCATTATTTAAAGCTACAGCAAACACTTTGAAACATTAATCTGTTATTTAAAAATCCAATTTGGTTTGAGGAAATGACAGTGACTGAATGACTTGCAAATATGCAATAATCTGTGCAGAGGAAGGGGTGTCACTATTCATAAAAAAAAAAAAAAAATACACATAGCTTTAATGCAGGTGACACTATGAGCACCTGTGGGAATTTAAGTGCCATCTTGAAATGGCTCTGCAAATATTAATTTAGAGAGTAATAATAATTTTAGAGATAGAAATATCAATACAGAAATATATACACACTATGTATTAGGAGGAAAATGATCAAAAATCTGATACTAATAATATCAGTATACACTCAAATTATACACCCCAATAGAGAAGAGAACAGAATGTGTGTATATGTTGATGCTTGCACTGTACCTTACTTGACAACAGTGGAGTGCTTATTAATCCTTGATTCAGCTCAATATTCACACTTTCAGTCAAATCATCTCGCCTCACACCAATAAAGTATTCACATCAGAAATAAACATTACACTGAATATTTATTAGTGCCAAATTTAGCAACTTCATTTATTTTCTGACTTCAGAGGATTTCTCTCATGATTCATTGAATTTTTTTTTGAAAAAAATCACAGTTTTACACTGATAAGTTGTGTCAGGGCAACATTTCAACTCTTTTCTGCCCTTCCTCTTTCTTTTTTCTCTTGCAATTCATCTCTCTTGCTGTTCTTCACACTAGTTTCTCAGACATTTCACACAGAACTGACAGCATTTTGTTTACGAACCCGCTGGCACTGAGTGCACATTTAGTGCCATAAACGCTTAAAATCACTGCGACATCTATGAATATGCAGAATGTATAACATCAAATTATTAAATTACTTGAAAACACCAGGAACCAATCAAAGAATGGGTGCATGTGGTTGTTCAGGAGCCAGAACGTGTCAGGAATGCTGCTGTTATTGAGTTTGACAGGTTCTAATAAGAATATTATCTTGGTGTTGTAGGATTTTTCCCTACGAATGGAATAAAAGCTTTGAGGAGCGTACTGCATCTCCTCTTTCATTTACTTTCTTCTTCAAAGCAGCTGAATGCTTGTGACACACTCCAATGAGAGCTACACATTCCCGAAACCTCTTGCCACAGACGCTTTCATGCCATTACCTCGCGCTGCTGAGACATCGGCGGCGGAGCTGGGTTAATCCTGGTTTTCAACGAGACTCTGTACACCTCCTGTCTCCTGTTTTGTTGACACTCTATCATGCCGTCACTCCCCTTCTCAGGTTCGTATCATAAAAGGAAATAATATATTTTGTCAGGATGCATATGAGCTTTAAGTGAGTTGTTTTTTAAATGCTAAGCATCCAGTGATTTAAAGTAACCAAGTACATGTACTCAAATATTTATATTATCTGCACATTCTACATTAAAAAACATATATGAGCATCTTATAAATGTGGGGGCAAATGGCTTTAGGCCCCAGGGCCCCTCATGGCTACAGTATAAATATACAAATGTTAATAAATGATAAATATAAAATATATCTATTTTAGTGTGCTATTAAATATATTATCAGACATAATTTGCAACATCATGTGTGTAAAATTATGGTTTATGCATAATAATACAACATGAAAACAGCAATTTAGCAAAGCTGCTCACGGTGGACCTTATATTAACGACTTCATACACTGGTGTGTTGTTAATTCATGCAAATTGAATTACATATCATCAATCAGTAATTGATCATGTGTAATACTTTATTCTGCAAAATAACAAATATTTATAATGGTCAAAAATATAGATTACAATGGTCAATATTTCCCTTGTCAGTGTATTGGAGCAGATGTATACATGTTGATATTAATCCCCTGGCTGGACCAGTGTTCACCCATGAACATTATCAATAACTGAAAGGGTTCAAATAAGGCCCATGGGAGGCCTTACATCTGGATCTGCCTTCAGTTCCCCAAACTGTAAACCCACTGCTACCATTTGGCTTGTGACCCCATACAAAAAAGTCACATTGGTTCTTGTTGTGCCTTGTTGCACATTGTGTGGGTTTGAGAAGGTTGGTGTCCATCACAACTCTCAGAATGAAATCAATTTGTAAAATACTATGAAATAATAGGAAAAATGAAATTAATCTGGATTCTTCTTTCTTTTTTCTTTTTTTTAAATCTACTGTTTAGCCGTAATTTAAGGAAGTTTGTGACCATGCAAAAGTCCCTCAGTGCTATGTTACTAAATTCATTGTTGTTGTTTTTTATCGTAGGTGTGTTCAGAGGCATTTTGGTCAGCATCAGTTAAAAACTCATTGGAAATCGAAATGAACTGAGAAGCAGTTGCAAATTAGTCTAGCAATGCCAGGTTAGGAACAATGCAGTCTAAGTCGGGAATGCTTAGCCATGGTGTTGACTGCCTTATTTAACTTAGCACATTACTCAGTGGTGGGCCGTCAGGGCCAGCAAGGCCTTCTCTGCTGGCCTAACCATACTCAGTAAAACACATTTATTCATAA
>JAOWBC010000001.1:27553808-27566840 GCA_028566105.1 Hypoplectrus providencianus
TTAATGATCTTTACATGTGTGTGTTTGCGAAGAACTAAACACAAGCTAAAAAAAAAAAAGTCTAACCAATCTGGTTAGGGTTAGGAAGTCAGACAACTCTTTCCAACAGGAAACTGGAGCCATTATGTTACTTTCTTATAAAACCACCAGACTTTGACAGCTTCAGTTTGCAGAACACAGGAGTTACTGGTTTAACATTAGCACTGCTTCATTCAGTTATTTATTTTGTGTGATGTGAATCAATGTGATGTCACAAGGTTGACATGAAATGCAATGATTTCCAAACTCGGCAAACCCTAACCCTAACAGTGACCCAGCTAGCGCTAGCATTCTCTATATTTATATCCTCTTGATTAGCATCAGTGGTTGCCTACGTCACTGCTTTTTGCTCAGGTTAAGTAGGTGTTCTTCTATTTTAAAACCTGGAAAAGAAAGCAGATGGAGACACTCTTTAAAACACCTCAAATCCACCAACAATCATTTGTAAGCGAAGGGCTTCGTAATTGCATTCCTTTCTCAGTGAACTGAGGATCAATCTTTTCCTGAAGTAGAACTGATACTGTATTTTTGTCTCTAGGTGTGTCAAAATGGGGGATGAAAGAAAGTGCTGCACTTAATTGCATGAAAAAAGATTTCAGTTTCCAAACCAATGAGTCATTGTGGGCTGAGAAGATACGCCGAAGCCCCCGGAGAGATGAAGAGAGGGGATTGTAAAAGCCTAAAATGGGATCATCTTGGCTGAGCTTTTTTTTTTTTTTTTTTTTTTTAAGCAGAATGGGATAACAATTCAAACACTCAAGTACAGAATGCTGTCTGCTGTAATATGGCTGTAGCTCTATCTCCATTGACAGTACTAAAAGATGCATTTCAAAATGCACTTCTGGTGTGCCTTGCTCTCACCGATATTGAACTTTGTTTTTTCTTTACCAAACTGGACATAACACTGCTTTTCCCACATCGAAACTTGCCACTGGCAAAGTTTTCTGTCTTACTTATACGTCATGGGTAATTTCTAGTTTGTATAAACTATTAGCTAAATAAGATTAAGATGTTGCTGTCAGTGAGAAATTATCATAAAATGGTCACAACTGATGCCACAGATGTGTTGCTCAGAGCTGTCTCTGGCACCGTTATCATCATTAACACCACCATTATCATTAACACGCATCTTTTTTGTGCAAATCAACAAATTACAAAACACAACATACTTCATTAAACCAGTTAACAAATCACGACTAAGTACCTAACAAGTATTGTTTTTTGTTTTTTTTCAATTTCCATTTTTCAATGTGGACATCCAATCTGCACAAGATAAGCATGCAGCAGTTGGCTTATTATCTTTACAGTTTGTTGCTATGGAAGTTCCAGTTTCCCCCACAATCACACAGCCCCATCAGCTGCACTCGTGTTGGCAAACATGTCCCAGCACATCATCCACTATTAAACTCACAGCAGTGAGGTGTTTTGTCTGGCGCTGGAGCACATATGGAGCACAAACGCTACCAGCCGATTGGCTCGCAGCAGCGTGTAGCTCCGGCTAGTAGTGTGAGTCGGCCGCAAGCAAGGCGGCACCACCATCAGACTGAGCTTCTGTCTCTTTTTGTTGTATTTCCTCAGCAGTGAAATCTGAATCCTACAAATCTGCTTTGACTGTGACAAAATGTTTTAAAAAATGTAGTATGATCCGTGCTGTTCTTTGTGCTAACTGTTAAATTGTTTGGCTGTCCGAAATGCAGTTCTCCGCTCCAAGTGAGCAGCAGTGATGCCTCCAGGCAGTGGAGAGGAAGCTAAACTTATCTCAGTCAGACTCTCACGGTAGTTCTTTTGCAGTGAAGACAGTTGATGGTGGCAGCAGCAGCTGGCTGCAGTGATACAGAGAACATAAATGGAGCTGTAGACTACTGGTGTTAAAAACTAAACCTACCATAGTGCTGAAAAACCAGCAAATTGCATTTTTTCGCAGTCACTTACAGTACGCTGTCTTCCACATATAGCATAGCCAGAAGCTACTGTAGGTTGTTACCATGGTCACATTATTTAAAAATAACCATAAACAGTTCCCGACTCATAAACAATTGTCAATGTGACAAATGGGGTTCACATATGATTTTTTTTTTAAAGCTCTGAGATACCTCCAGATTCAATACCATGTGATGTGAATGCTGCATTATTTCCTTCCAATAAATGTACGATCCAATACACCATGACGTTGATCCTCAAGCTCTATAGCATTTAATAATGATAAGATTTATGGTGTGTTGTCTCCATATTGACCTTGTTTTCACGTACTGTGTCTGTTGTCAGCTACATAAGTAATAAACAGTAAAGAAACCTAAACTATTATATCACAGTGATGATTAAAGATCATAATAAAGGTACTGAAGAAAACATCCATTAAATTAACATTAAATAACATCAGCTCAATGGGTGTTGTTATCCGAGTTTTTAGTACTGTGTTGAGGTTCCTGTTGTTGCAGGTTAACAAGTGAACCCCACTGATTAAGCCAAACACATTATGGTTGTCATTAATTCCAGCTTACAGAGTGTACAGATAATAGATATTGTCTTTGTAGAGTTTTTGAAAAAGAATATACATGTCAAAAAGGGTTTTGTAAATGATCTCACTCTGTTTTCTTTACATTTTAAACTATGTTCCAACTTCAGTGGAATCCGGGTGTTACACCAGCTGTTAAAAGCAGCATTTGTTTGAAATAACTCTTCTGCGTGACACATCATTACTCAAATAGGCTCTGATGATTAATTTTGACATTGTAATGAAAAACTAAACAAAGACAAGCAACTAACGAGATGTCCTATACTCAAACAGAAGTTGCATTTATCAAAATAAAAAACAAGCTAACCGCTATATCTAGGCTGTGTCTGTGTGACAAGTATATCTGTATGGAGAATGCCAGTAACCAGCCAACAAGGATAAACATGACATTTGTTTTATCAGAAAGTATCTGTATATATCTTAAAGTGAACTGCTACATAAACATGTAAACACCTTACAAGACTCCACTTGAAAATCAACTGAACGGTACCAGACAGAAACCTGAGCGACTTCCAAAAACTCCACCAAACGTCTTACTTCTGGTCTTTACCGGAAGTGATGCAAAACAATAACTTTTTAGTAGTAACTAACCTTAACAGTACAGTAACAGTACAGTATATTTAAATGTCAACTGTACAAAGACAATATATTTCATTTACTAACTGTGGCAAATACCTTATATATTGAATATTTATTTGTCAAATCTCAAGTGGCCAGTGATGAAACAGCTACAGCCTCAAAGAATGCTTTAGGATCTGGCACTGGAAATATTCCAATTTATACATTCCAGTTGAACTATAATGAAATGAAAGAAGCTTTTGATGCATGAATGCCAAATGTAAGCAAGAAAAGTTCAGAAATAAGATTGTTAACAATACCAATACTCGTGTGGGAGGTTTTAACGTTTTGTAGCATTCCCTCAGGGCTACATTTGCACAAAATTTCCCCATGGGCTTTGACACTGTTACCGGCCACTTTTACATGTAGCAATCTTTTAATATTCCACTCCTCTCTCTCCTCTTCAGTGTATTTCATTGCACTGTTAAGATTCCCTGCCTCAACTGTTGACCTCTGCACTGAGCAGCAGTTTGCACAGAATCAAAGGCAGAGAAAATTTTAATTACTCTCTTAACTGTTCAACAGCAGTTATGAGGTTAGAATGGGTGAGAAAGGACAGTGCCAAGAAATGCAATTTACTGTTCTATCCAGTCCGCCTAGTCTTTGTTTCATGCCAGTTTGAGTTGAAGATTTAAAGTGAGTCAGGGCCCAAAGGAAAATGATTAGATATTAGAGCACAGTTAGGGCTACACCAGGCAGCATCATACTGGCAGCTCCTACTGGCAGGGAAAAGGTGGCTGTTTAAAGCTACATTAATCAATTTGGGGGCTAAGGGGCAGAAGAACTCCAACAACCATTACTGCCTTGTAAAGTTGTTAGGGCTAACGTGTTAGTTTTTTGGCCATCTGGCTGAAAATAACTCTGAAAGCCTTTTTAGCTCTGTTTGGTGACCTCCAACCCTAAACATACAACATATACAACAACAACAGGATATGCATACTCTCTATGTAAGTACCACAGTAGTAACATTTAGTGACTCTGATCGAAGCCTGGATATAAAGGGAATGAAGAATAAAATTACAGGGTTCTCACAGTTAATTTGTGTTATTTCAGGCCTCCAAGTCTTGTACTGAAATTTGTATGTCAGTATACCATGTCACAACCAGTTAATGCAATGAATGTACAAAAACTAAATTATTTGATTCACCCTCAGTTGTGATGAAGAGAACTGAAGTGATGAAATCGCCTTAACACTATTAACACTAACATGTCTGTTTGGTAAAAAGTGCATGTCCGTGTGTGTGCATACATGCATGTACGTACAGTATGTGTATAAGTGAGACTTTAATTAAGTGTGCGGCATGTGTGTGTTTATCTGAGTGTTAGCCAAAGTGGGCTGGGATGATGCAGGAGAGGTCCTGCTGGGGAGCAGCAGCCAGGGAAAACATCTGGTCTTCATCAGGCACGATCAGGCACAGAGGCCGGGAGCAGGCTGGCAGATGGTGGAGAGGTCTCTACACAATAGGGAAAGCCCACTTCCCCCAACAGCAGCATCATTACCACCTACTCACACACAGATACACATATACACAGAAATACTGTAGCTATGCATACACACAGACTTTGAGATGGAACCACACAAACATGCAAACACAGAGAAGGTTTGAAAATCAGCAGGTATGACTGGATGATATCCTGTGTCAGGGAATGTCAATTACTCCCCCAAAATAGAAAGTATCAAAGTACTTTCAAAGTAACTGATTTAAATATGCCATTAGGTGTGTTGTCACTTCTAAAAACACATTTGGAACCAATCATGGTTAAGAAAAGGTGAAAAATTGAGCCATTATTTGCAAAAATCTGGTCAAGCCAGCTATTGCTGTCAGGCTGTATTGAAGTAATTAACAGAGGGATTAAAGACCCATTACATTACAGCAATAATTTTCAAAATTTAATAGCCCTAATTTAGTAAAACTGTTTCCAACAGAGAACAAATAGTGAGTTCTGCACTGGGTCAAGAAATTCTGTAATGATGATTCTGAAGCAAAAAACAGTAGTGCTTGGTAATAGGGATAAGGCAGGCAAGGACAGTAGACAAAGAATTAAAGAAAAATAATTGGCCAGCTTACTTTCAGTTAACAGCTTTTTTATATTTAAAAAAAAAACTGCATTCACTCAAAGAGTTGACTTTGACATAATGAAGTACCCTCTAGTGTGCCATTAAAGAGAAAAAGAATTTGATAAAGTGCCCTCTAGTGTGCCATAAATGGAGAAAACATGATCAAGAACCCTCTGTTGTGCCCTTTTAGTGGAGAAAATGTAATGAGGTGCGCTTCTTTCTGTGCACTGAACCTTGTGTGGCTGGTGCCCTTTTTATTTTTCATGCCCATTCCTTAGAGAGCCTCGATCAAAGAATGACACAGTACACAAATCTCTTGTTTTTATGCAAACATGCAAACAGAAAAAAGACTACTAATATAAATGTCAAGAAAACGAATAAACAAAATTCTCCATTTATTTATATTTTTTTTAATGAACCACTTCCCTGTCATAGCCAAAATTCAGTCCTCCAAACCTGAAGTAAGACCTCTGATACAAACTGTGCTGCAGGCTTTAGAGTTTATCCTCAGTTAACACTCCTGAGCGTGACGGAGTTTCCCATCATTTAAGGTTTGTGGCAATTATCATATACAGTATCTTTGAAGTCTGAACTCCCAACCATCGACTCCCCATGTTAGTTCAGCTGTGTGCTATTAGGTTGTCGGCTGGGTGGGTATCACCTGTCAACAACCGCTGGGTGTTTGCCTGAATCGCTCAGCCTCCCACCAGCCTTTAAGTTTGTGCTGCTGTGAAGTGATTGATGACAGGTCAGCCACCAACGGCCTCGCAAAATTTCCAATTCTTCCACAGGGAAATTGCTCATTTCTTCACAAGTCTATTTCAATTTTTGCTACATGGCACCGTGCTAAGTTTATGCATTATGCTGGCACCTGGACGCAGAATTGTGATGAATTACGTTGCACGTTGGACAGAGTAGAAAAAAATATATATATTAATTTGTGTTACTTCATTGTTGGCTTTTTTCTCGTGGATGGCTTGTCAAGGGGGGTATTGTTGCAAGGTAATATAAAAGTAAGCAGGCGTGACACTCTTATTTAGATAACCACCTCACTCCCTCTCTCTTGCAGTTTCTACACGACTAAAACTGCCACTGTGACATTGTCGAGGGCTCTTTTTTTTAAGTCCCCCTGCCTTTTTAAAATACAGAAATGGTATCCTATTCGCTGCGGTGCGGGCTTCAAAGAGGTTATTTGTCATCATACAGATTTATGCTGTCATTCAGGGACATTTATATCACTTTAAGCTCTTTGGGTGTTCCAGCTCTGGTGCTGGGCAGACAATTCTGCAGAGACCCAAGCTTCTCCGTTTCATTTTCCTCCTTTTTGTATTTGTCCCTTAACCAGAGAGGAATGAAAGTGTAATGATTGCTACTGCTTCAAAGGGCACATGTTGCAACAGCGTTAAAACAAAAATGGGCTCTGGTTGGTTGGATTGTGGCCGGGCTTTTCCTACAGAGGCCCTCTTTGGTGATTAGTTGAGCAAAAAAGTGTCTTTTGTATGGTTTGATACCAACACAGATAAATTTATCAATTCATTGTAACAAGCACAGACACAGCATTCTTCATTGTGATGACTGAGGTGGCTTCCTGAGTGGCAAAACTGTTGCTTTTGTGATGGAACAATTGCAACACTTGCCTCGCCCAGGTTCCTCTGGGTTTACCTCCATATATTGTCAACAACGTAGCCAGAAGCTGGATGCTTTGGACATCCAGTTGTTGAAACTTCCAAAGAATTCTCACATACAATAAGCATGTGGAGCCATGATCTGAAAGGATCCTAAGCCTCCATCCTGCTGATGCTCTGATGGTGCCAAATCAATTTCTGACTGCCTGCCAGTGGCCTTCTTGTCATTCACATCCACTGCCTGAAAGCTCGGAAACATGGCAACCAGAACAGCTGAATTTTCATGGAGCAGAGGGGGGCTTATAAGGAAGCAAAGTGGACTTTGTACTGTATATTTCCATTTTCTGTGCTGCATTGTATTCAGTTAAAATGTGCTTAAATATTCTTTCTTTAACCTCCAAGGTCCAAGATAAATGGATGCAGTCTCAAGGCAAAATACCCATGTGCTTTAAATAAAGTTATTGCTTCACTCACACATTGAATGACATACTAGAGACCCAGTCATTACCTTTTAGCAAGTCAAGGTGGCTCAAATTTGATGGCTGCAGTGAGAGATAACAAAGCATCTTATCTGACTATTGTGCAAGGGATGTGAGTACAGCGAATAAATTGATGCACATATAAATGAACAAGACAACAGTACATTTTAGAGATGCCCGAGTCAATGCCAAGGAACAGGATATCAGGGCCAGTCCAAGCATTTTTAATAGACTGGAATGGTTAAAATAATGCAGATCCAAGTCTGATCGTTTCTTTTCTCTGTTCTACCGTGTTCTCCTTTATAACTTCTGGCCAGCAGTGCAAGCATTCCACTCCATGTGTGAAAGTTACTATGAATAAAGAAAATGATTCAGTTGCAGCGGTGATTGACAAAAACATTTCCTAAGCTTATTTCCTCTGCAATGAGCAGTGAGTAAAACATTCAGGCAGCAGCTTCTCATTTTTGTGCCTGTCACATAAATATTTAGGTAATGGCTGTAAAAAACATTACAGCCTGCAAATGACATTATACTTATATATATGTTGCATATGGGATAACAATGAAAAAACTTAAACACTCTTAGACGTTCTCTGAACACTGAAATCTCATGACTTGAACATGTTTCTTTAAACCAAAATGACCTCCTGTTTGGGTCAATAAATCCAGTCATGGTTCATGATGCCTCATTGGAACATCACTAGGTTATGGAAAAGATAATGTTTTACATTAAAAGAAGCACATTTCTTTCATTTCATCAATTTAAATTTTCGTGTTAATGTTTCACACAGTATAGAAACAATGTTGGTTTGACAACTTTAAAATAACTGTTAAAATGTTGAAAAATGGCATTAAAGTGTTATTTTACCACAGTAATAAATGCACAAGTATATATTCTTCCTCGTCCCCTCTTGGGCATACCAATATACATAACAGTGCCGTTTTTTACTGCCAACTCTTCCACTAGATTAATTATGCTATCATTTAAAAGCTATAATTTAAAGCACTTACACTTTGCAAAGTGATGTACAGTCAGTGATTCCAGCTATGGTGACATTTTTGTATTAAAAAGTAATAATTCCTAAACTTACTAAAATACACCATATAAAGACTTTTTAGAGACCGTAGCCTGTTTGCTGTGAACCACCATCACCCAGACGCACTGTGTACATTCGTGACTGCTGAGGAAGCTGCTCTGCATTAACGGAGTTCCCCACAGTAATTCAGCAGTCATTATGCAGAGGTCCGCACTGATGTCCTGCAAATTGCCAATTGCTTAAGCGAGGTTATATCTACCTGAAGCACACAGACAGTGTTTAAAAAACATTTAAAGCAAATGAGTTTGGGTGAAGAGGAGGCTGTTGCAGGGCAGAGCGACACTGTCACTCCCACTGCAATCACACAGCAGTCCTGAAAGAGTGTCCTGCTTCAAGCATTAGCTTAGCCCTGTGACATTTTCCACCTGCACACAGAGTGAAAGGAGAGTATGGCGCTATTCAGAATATTCAAGCACTGTGTGGAATAAATGGATGACTTATTGTTGGCATTTGAGGCAGGTTCTTGATGTTTCAAAGAGAGGAAAGTAAATCATGACCCCTCCGTCATTGTAAAAACGTCAAGGGTCAATTTCTTTTCGAAAACCTTGGTGGGAAAAAAATCTTTGTGGAGAGATAGAGAACCACTTGAAAGGGACAAAAAAAAGAGTATAAAGCAGCTGCAATACAACCCAACAGCATAAAATACACTCTTTTATTGAAATAACAGTATTTACAATTTGTTTTAATGTATCATTGACCCCTTGTTTTGCCAGGAGAGGAAACTGAAGTATGCAGCACTCGACTCCAAATTTACGAAACAGAACATGTTCAGTGTGTGTCTGTGTGATCCTGTTCCCACCAGACATCCTGTGAATATCATCTCCACTGCCAGAACGCCTTAGTAGCCACAATGTGTCACCTCGAGAGATAAAAGTCATACTTGATTTACCTGACAAGGGCTCTTTGAGCTCTCCTTGACCAAAAACAGCGGCGGCGGCGGCGGAGCTGCCTCTGTAGCATTTCAGCATTGAAATGTGTCTACTTGCCCTCCCTTGAAAAACGTCTCCTCCCATTTTTTTGCCAGAGATCTCCTCTCTATTCGGGCGGTGTCTCTGTGTCTGGCAGTTGTTCAGCTCGGCTTGGTGCTCAATCTTATTAGAGGGCGGAAGGTGGTTCAGAAGGTTTACGGTGACACTGACAGACCCCAACCACTTACTTCCTCCCCCTCCCTCTGCCGCTTTCTTTTCCCTTTTTTTCTCGATGCACACACGACTGCACACTTCGCATATCGACTGACAACGTAAACACACCGCCAACACGCCACACATGTAAAGTCAAGTCGACATTTCCTCAAGGTGTGTGTAATAACATGCATACGGAAGAATCATTGTTGGCATGTTGCAGAAACGCCAGTGATTTGTAGCAGATCAGTCATCTGTAATGCAATTCAAATCTATTACATCTGAACCCTGCAGCTCTCGGGCCTGTGACCTTGGCTATACGCTTCTCCAGAGGCTCCTTTTCAAAGCAAGTACTGTTGACTTGTTGGTCATTTGATTTGTTGAGGGCATTTGCCTTGAATGTGAATGTGAGCTGAAACGCTGCTTTTTTCAAGGTTATTGTTTGTCTTTGGGCCTTTTTTATTTTCCTCCCAGATTTAAGCAATTTATTGAAGGAGCATAATAGCTATGTCATTCCAACCAGAGTAATACAGCACATTAGCACATTAACTATCGCAAAAGCTCAGGGGTATCAGTAATCAATGGATGAATGAGAAGAAAAAGGGTAGACCGTGGTAAATAAATAAGGCATTGTGAGGGCGGCTATAAGCTGATAATGCCACCGGGGAAGGCAGCAAGGCCATGCAGCAGGGACAGTCCACACGCTCACATTTCTGCCCCGTGGCTATTCTATGCATTTAGCCCCTGACGCTTTAATCCAGCACCTTCCTATCGCTCAAGATCCAGCGATGGGTTGTCCTGCTATAATTGTGTTTTATCGATTCTGGCTTTGGTCTGACGCCTAGATATCTCCTGTAAATGGAGCCACACAGATACAGTCAGTTTACCTGTATAAATATTTCAATAAAAAAGGCTTTGGGTATTAGGTTTTCCCAGGCCTACTTTGAGTTCCTGATCCCCCACCGCCACCCCACATCTCACTCCCCGTGCCGGCGCTATTGATGGTGCCAAGTCGCAGACTAATGTGGACCCACATTAATGCCTGTGCTTACCCAGGTTCAGAAAAGTTTGGCTCCAGTTGAACTGAAGATAAAAAAAAAAAAAAAAAAACACCAGCTTAGTGTTGATGTGTTATTGAATTTTCCTCTAAATATATTTCAGACCCATGGCTCCATGCTTGAATGACAGACACACAGGCTACTATGCTAATTCTGGCGCAAAGTACAAAGGTCCTAAACAGGGATAATGTGATGAAATCTGTTTCCAAACAGCTCTGAATTTAATGGCACGGTCCCAGCAGGTTTGTAAGAGAGGTGCAACGGCTGGCTGCTTTTGAACTGCGAGTCCTCTGTTCCCCAGCTGACCGTCGAGATGGACAACAAAGCGAATCATCCTCCACTCCTCCTCTCTAGACATGAATTATAAAGGCTATCTCTTCTCCGCTACCCTCTCTTCTTTTTTTCTTTTTTTTTCCTAACACCTTCTATTTTCCCTCGAGTCTTTTTCTTTTTTGGTCTTGCCTCTGGGTAGGGTGGAGTGTGCGAGGCCTTCCCGTCTGTCAGCCCGTTGGCAGCGCAGGGGCTTTGTGCATGAAATGAAGCAAGGAGGCGCCTTTTGCTCGGTCCCTAGATTACTTTTGAGCCACCCACAATGCTCCCCTCCTCCTCCTCGGCCTCCGACGTTCACTATCAGCGTCTTCAGGATATCTACAAAGTGCCCTCTGCCCGGTGGGAGTGACAGAGAGTAATAAGAAAACCGCTTAAGAGGCAGGTGCTCAGAAGCTTTCAGCTTTGTTTATTGTGTGTATGTGTGTATGTGTATCTGCATTGACGTCTCAGGTGATGTCTCAACAATGAAGCGAATGGACTTCAGTGATACACAGATCATTAATAATGAATTGAAGTTTGGGGCTCTAGTGGACATTCGGTCAACATCCGAGAAGGCTTTGCCCCAGAAACCCTCTCAAGCACAAACATATTGGCCTAACTGGCCATCAGCTGCCGTTACCTTACCCCAGCCTCCCCCCGCCAAACATCTCCTTACTCTCTTCTTCACATTTATTCAGCTTTAAAGAAAGAAAAACAGCTGTGCAATGAGATGTAATCATCAATTAAGCATGCCCATTCTGGTACAAAACAAAGATTATTCCAAGAGAATGAAACTCCCACTGTTGCTCCTGGATTCAGTGTTTTGATGCAATGTACATTCAATCTTTGTCTTGCTAGTGATGTGTGTTTTTTCGCCTCGTGCCAATTTTGTTTGCTTTTGTCTTTCCACTCCATTGTTTTCTTCCTCATGGCTACATGATGCAAGTATTTCCACACTGATAATCATCCGTGATTTACAACCATGGCTGAGTTATCCCAGCACTGCATTTTGATGTGTGTACAACTGCTGCCAAACATCTGTCAAAAAACCTTTTCATTATTATGATCACTTTGGTCCTGTTGAGTTTTTTTTTCTTTTTCTGAAGCTGAATGTGATGGTGCAAAGAGTCTCATTTATGAAGAATGAAATCAGCCTGCGTGGACAGAGGTGCAGCCCCGCCGTGGGACATGCTGGGCCGGGGTCAGGCTGTGTAGTCAGGGGGAAAAGTGGTGCAGCAGCATAAATTAACACCTGAGCCCTGAGAGGCTGGAATGCACCGTACCCTGCTGCATCGAGGGAAGAAAGCGAGGTTAGCATCTGGATGCACAGTGCCCGGCCGTGAACACACTGGGACAGCACAGTAGTCTCTACCTGTATGTGAGAAGCCACATCAACTTATCTCAAAAAGAGGCTTTTAAAAAACGACAAACCGGCATCACCCATCAACCCTGCTGTGTTTGTTTGTTGTTGTTGGTTTGCACTTCTTTATTAGCTTCCTTTATGTGTTTCCCAGAATTTTTTTTCATTACACCCATTTTGATGCAACCGATTTGCATGATTCTCCTCTGAGTCATTTTAATGTGGATAATGTTACTCAGGGGCTCCCTTGTATCGACGCATGCTGTTGGATAGAATTGGTGTTTGGCTAATAGAGTATAGGAGTGAACATGGGGTAGGTCCTGTTGTTATTGAGTGTTTCATATTGGTAGGAGTAAAGTGCTGTAGGAAGTAATAGACTTGGTGGTTGTTATCGCTCCCTGGGGCTGCAGGAGGCAATCATCTAACTAAATGAGAGACAGAGAGAGAGAGTGATAGAGAGAGAGAGACAGGCATCCCTCTGGAAAGACTATTGATGGCTGACAAATCACTGCTTTTGATGTACTTTTCAAAGTATGCCCTAACATCAGCGTTCTTTTATTTATTCATATTTATTTATTTATATTTTGCATCATGCCGTAGTTTTACTACAAGTTTGGATTATGATCAGAGCTTGTAGAGCTTGCCGAACCCCGGGCCGTTAGGCGTAACGCACCCGCCTGGCCTTGTCATTAAGCAGGAATATTTAGCAAGAGCATGCTCGAGAACTAATTACCAAGCTGTCTCACTCGTGTG
>JAOWBC010000001.1:27581023-27595026 GCA_028566105.1 Hypoplectrus providencianus
GGGTCCACACTGCAAGGCCTGAACAAACCTCTGAAGGGAGGACTCCACGGACAAACCTGCTTTTTAAACATACTTTGTTATCTCTGGTCATGAAATGGATTAACACAGCTTTAGGTTCCAGGTTCACACTTCATTTGGTCTTCAGCCAGTAAGACTTCACATTAACCTTTTTATCAAACCAACCTTCATTTAAACAGAGGCATGTATATGTCCCTTTAAAACATACTGTCAGTATTCACAATTGCTATGGAGAGCATCTGAATATCTGCATCCCTTGTGGCATCATGATTATGTTATCTTATCACATAGATGCAAGACAATTGAGCAGAGACAGCCTAATATTCATAGGTGTCATTACACTGGGGATTGTACCAAATGTCACATCAAGGAATTATTCTCTTTTCATGAAATCTCATGAGACCAGACAGCTTTGTCAACAATATAGATTTGCTGCTGCTCTGGCAGCATTTTTGTCATCAGTTTCCAGCTGAGATAAACATTTCTGTTGGTGCTAAGATCAATCCTGCAGCAACTTAAAGGTTTAATGTTAGAGGTCAACCTGCTTCCCCCTGAACAGACCTGAGCCGTGATATGAGGGTATTATCGCCCCAGAACACCTTCAGCTACCCAACAAACCTATAGAAGGCATACCTGTACATTTCAAAAGAACAACCTCACAACATATTGCCATCAGTGCCATCTTTTAGTTTTTTCATCAAGCTGAATTTGTCAAATAAAAGTTAATTCATCCCTAAAAAACTGAAGAGAAAATGCTGACTTCAAAGCTTCAATAACTTTTTTTTTAAACTACAAAGGAATTGAAAAAGTTGTGAACCCATATCAACATCTAGTCGGGTTGACATGGCAAACTTGATCGTAAACAGTTGTTCACGCTGTTACTGATGTCTGTGATAGGTCAATATTTTTGGATAAAATAAAAATCTGACAACCAAAATAGTTATTTTCAGCCTTTTTGGTGAAAAGAACACTGTGACAACTGTGACAATGTACCAAGGCAACAAATTTGCAGGCAGACAGCTAAACTAGTAGCAGAAAGTCACTATAAAGTTCTGTAAAGCTGAGAAAAGCTCCAAATACAAGAGATCTGTAGATTTTTTTTTTAATAAGTGTGACTCTTTCAGAATATGCTTATAACATATTTGATTTTATTTTGTTGTTGTTGTTCAATAATTGCTTATAACTATCATTTCAGTCTTCTTATTGATTCTCAAATAAATGTATTGTCTGCAAATATAGAATACTTAAAGCCCATATGGTCATATTTTATATGTATGCAAAAGGATCCCTGTCTGTAAAAATACACAGGCCCAAATAGAAAACAAGCACAAGCGTCCAAAATAGACAGACAGACACAGTTGCACACACGTGTCTACTGTGCTGTGATACTGACATGTTGAGAGGAGAAATCTCCTACACCAGCCTTACATCCCAAGCATGGATCTGTGGGATAATAGACCCACTGAATGCAGAGCAGCTAGCAATAAGGTGCTGAACTGCATGAATAGAAACAGAGTGTGCTCCGTGGTCCAATCACAAAGAGGCCTCTGTGTGTGCGCGTCTGTCATTTCAGTGGGAATTGAAAAACCGATAATGTGAGATAATGTTGGAACACAGAAGTACTTTCTGTCAGTTTTAGACGCTTTTGTAGCAGCAAAATAACACATAAATGTGACACCATGCTGATATGTGAATTTGTCTTGACCTCTCCTCAGGTGTATCTGAGAGGAGGCCCGCTTTATGAGAGGACCAGACAGATAAAGGATGTTGTTTTCCAGGCCGTCACGTTTCCTTGTCTCCCCATTGGCATGAATAATAAAGGCCATTCACCTTGTTTATCTTTCAATTCAATATTTACTCCTTGTCAGATGCATTTGGGAGCTTTTCATCATCACTGTTCTCCAAGCGCAACATTTTCCTCTATGGTATTTGTCCTCTCTGTTAATGTTTGATGAACAGCACAATAAAGGGTTGCGGGGGATGGGGGCGTCTACCTGTGCCACAGTTGTTTTTTTCCCTTCTCTCTCTATTGATGTTTATAGCATCTTCCAAAACGTCACGCTTCCTCCCCAGGGATTCCTCTCCTTTCCGGAACTCCCTTTTCTTTCCCTCAAGGTAAATTTGGGAGAAATTGAATTAGGCAGGTGAAAGTAGGTCACTGGCTTTGATCATTCTATTTTATTGTGAGTGTGAAGGTTAAACCTGACAATGGTACATTCCCACCAGCAGCCTCAGCCGGCCACACGTTTTCCTGTCTTCCTTTACTTCCTGTTATATTTTTCCGCCTTGTATTTTGCACACATGGAAAAACAGACACTCGTAGACTGATAAACATATATTGTTATCAAGCTACTAATTTTCTTCCTCAAGCCATGAGGCACTTTTCATCTTCATTTACATCTGCATTTCCCTAATATATATATATATATATATATATATATTACATAAATGCTGGTGTTGTCAAGCAATGATGAAGATACTCTAATAAAAAGGATAATTTATAATCAATATCAGTATTAGCCACATGAAAGATTCAATTATTCTGGTAGATGAGTGAATCAGGGTGACCTTTTTTCAAAATCAAAGACAAAACAAAACCACCAATTTAGCAAAAAGACACAACATGCAAACACTATGTACACGGAGATTTACTTAAGTATTCCTCAGCCCACTTCACATTCTCCCATTACCATTTTAATTGATTTCCTTACATTGTTCATATAAAAATATACAATCTTTTCATGATGCATTATTTTTTTTCTGTTATCATGAAGACAAGGGAATATTCCAAACAAATGTTATTGGAAAAGTCCCAATCAGGAGGAGGACATGACAGTTCAGATATAAACTAATCAGGGGAAAATGGCCCTGCTGTTATTCTGCCTAAAGCAGACCATTATTTTGATAAGGGAACTAGTGAGGAAGACCACCAACAGGCATCTCTGAAGGAGCTTCAACACACATTCAACACACATGGTTCACCAGTCGCAGTTCCGGGGCTTTTTAAAACCAGACAAGCTATTAGTTGTTGAGATGTTTTCATTGACGAGAACTGTTGGATATATTGGCAAAGGAAGAACAGTTCAGTGGCCAAAATCATTAAAATGCATCCTGATGAGGATCTTGAATATTTGCAACGGTTCTCAAGAAAATCCTCACAACAGGAGCTCACTGTTTCTGTCAATATCTAAAACCACTCTCCTACTCTCGTACATTGAGCCTTCTGACATAAGAGTCATCATCATTTGGCTCCTTTCACTTTTGTTTGATTGTGGGAATTCTTAAGAGTAATTGAAATAGAATGGCAAAGAGCAAATATTGTGTGCAGTCTAGAAAATAGGGAGCCATTGTAGTATTTCAATGCAGAATGTAGGACAATACCATTATTTTCTATATTTTCTTTTATGTGCCATCTCAGCGGAAGAATAGCACCGTATAGCTGAATCAAACCACAGCTAAATGGGTATTGTTATTTCTGATCATCGGCCCTTTGCTCACACAAGACCACGTCGCCTCCTTTTATCATCAACACAGTCATGAGGAGGGAGGGGGGGCTAGGGCAGCCACTCCACAGACACGTTGCTCACAATTAGCCAGCTGCAGAGGGACCGTATGGCTGTCATGTCTCCTGTTGTTCCGAGGTGAAGACGAGGCTGTTTCTGAAGGCAGAGTGCCTGGTAAACAGAGGTACTCCCCACACCCCCTTCATCCACACACACACACACACCCCTCGAGGAGCCTTGCTCTGTTTAGCACATTCAAAGCAAGGACCGCAGCCCTCAAAAGCTAAACAGTCTTTGGCCGAGCCTTTTACTGTCCTGGTGTTGAGCCCATGTCACATTTACAGTGTGGTGCCACTGGACTGGAATGGCCTAGCAGCTAATTGGGTGAGAGAGCAGCTTTATTTCATTGGCCCATGGCAACTCAATCCATCCATACTTCTTCCCTTCTTATGGAAATGCTGTAGATGCTATTATATGTGTTGGGGGCTACTTATGAATTGTATACTACAGCTAAATTAAACCATACAATGCTCCTAGAACATATTATACGACCCTGGCTGTGTCTGAAAGGACTCCCTATTAGATATCTAGTGCACTATATGTAGTCTGCAGTATTTCATTTGAGTATGAAGAATATAAATAGAATATGTTACATCATTTAATGAAATGATTGTAATTTTAATAGAATGTACACTTATTTCACTATAAATCTTCTCTAAAAGAAGTGGACATAGCCTCAGGGTCTGTAAAAGTGAAGCCTATGTGAAGGTTCCTTAAACCTGTATTAATTTTAATGGTCAGCATGATGCACAAACTAGTCAGATTGTTTAATCTCTGAGAAAATCAGCCTTCTCATTTGATTGTTTATCTCAGTGATGGATGATGATGTCACTTTGGCTCCCAAAAAAACAAGATGATTACAAACTCAAGGCTTTGAAACAGTATTCAATGAAATTGTAATGTCCAAATGTAGCTTCATAAACCATTTGTTGTTTTTCATAACTCTTTTGGAACTGTTGGTTTAAAGATGAAGGCTCATAGAATGACTAATCGGTGGTGATGGCAAAATAAAGCTTTATGAATCATATGAATTTCAGTTCAGTGTTCAGTAAAAAAAAATAAATGAATGAATCTTATGTTGGGAACAGCATGAAAATATATTTCATGCTGAAAAAAATATCATGCAATGAGTCTGTATGCACTTTTCATCTGCAAAGGCACTGACACCCAATGAATCAAACTCTGACAGTTGTTTAAAAAATACTTAAAAAAATCTCATATGGGTTTGTGAGTTTCACCAATGGCAGTGCATTTATAGCTTTGAATATAAAATTTCACATTTTCAGAACACTGACCTCTTTAATTTTAATAGTGTTAAGTCAACAATTTCATCCATATGGTTGGTTCAGCTGATTTTTGACTTTTCTTAATAAATAGTGCTCAAATTAAAATATGGAATTACTTGAATAGATGGCTTTCTGATCCGTCACCTTGGCCTAATAAGGTGGGAAGAATCAGGGTTTAAAATAAAGAGATAGAGATTACTATTCTACAGGGAACTTAGACCATCCATAAAAAGACAAGCTGGTGTCATTCAACCGTCGGGAGTTTCATCATATATCAGGGGGGCATGTACGAAAAGATGGAACAAATAGTGTAAAACAAAGGCCATATCTTGTGAATAATCTCCCAAAAATCATAAAATCAGAAACAATTCATGTCCTAGACCTTAACCTTAATCATGCAACCGAATCTACACTTGAATGGCTTCGGAAAAGTCCTCGAGTCACCGAGCTAGAACTCAGAGCCAAATCCCTCAGATAATCTCCAGAATAACTTAAAGACAGACCGTCATATATGCTCCTTATCCAACTTGAGTAAGCTTGAGCATATCAGCATCTTAAGACGGGAAAAAAAATAACAAAATTCTTCTGTGCAGAGCTTGTGCAGATACTGATACCCACAAGCAGTAAAGGCTGGAAATCACTGCCAACCATATTTAAATGATTGAGTTTCATGCCTTAAGTCAATGAATATGTTTTTAATGAGTAGAAATATGTTTATCAGTATTCTATCATTTTTTAAACTTTAGTCAGAAAAGTTGATACTTAACATGACCTGGCAAGATTACAGGTTATTATGGTAGAGATAAAAGGATATATAAAGTGACATATGGACAGTAAAGTCTCCAGAAGCAGAGATTACTCCATACAATTAGAAAATCTATAATGGTTTTCATCCGGGCTTAGTTAAAACTGGAACAGACATGTGAATGCCATTGTTTTCCGCTACATATGCATTTGTATGGACATGGAATTTGTAATGGTTTCCTCTAAATGCTGCCAAAGTGGTTCTTATTATCCCACGAATAAATGCAGCCAAACATAAATCTCTAACTCTCTCCCATCCCCTAGTTGAGATGTCAGTGCTATCTCCAAAGTGACTGAGGAGAAGCGGTATGTGGTGTGACAGCCAGCCTGGGTCACAGCCCCCCATTTCAGCAAATGGGCATGACTTATTTGCAGGGTTGGGGGCTGTGGGGTGTGGGGAGAGGGCGATATTGACAGGATCATTTGCATGTCTGCCAAGTCCCAGGCAGGAGTGTGGCTGAAGGGGAGCTACAAGGGAATAGATGGGATGTGATGGCTTCTATAATCTCCCCTGGCCCAAACGGTCGGAGGTGCTGTGCAAAATGATCATCCGTTGGCTCTGGCTGGGCCGAGAGCAAGTGACAACTTGGACAAGCTCCGACGTGATGTCTCTGTCAAGCCAATCAGAACTACTTTTTCTACTATGTTAGCTCATTAACTGTTTTTGTACAGATTTGGCATCAATTGCAAAACAATAAATATTGCGTTTTGTCAATGTATTATTGCTGTCTGCTTTTCTTACCACAGACAACCCCTATATCAGTGTGTGCCAATTAATATAACAAAGGAAATGTTGTCTGCATGTAGCATGCATAATTTGTTTTTAGTTGGCACAGAAAGTAAGACAGCTCAAAGTGTTTGCCAGGAGAGAAAGAATGAGTTTTTATGTGTGACATAAAGGTGCTATAAATTGGAAGCTGGGGTTTAGTTTATAACCTGTGAGACTTTGATCAGATAAGTATGACTGTACATAAATTCCTTTGTTGCTTCTTAAATTCCAATAAAATTCATGGGCCAACCTAGATTTTTGTATTACTTTTTGTCACTTTCAAACCTATGAAACAAATGCACAATTACACCCCACACTTTCTCATTTCTTCTCTTTAAAGAACAGTAAGCCAGAGGATATTGTCTGTTCCTCAGCTTGCCTATTATGTTTGTACTAAATATTAGGTAGGTGGACATAAGTTATGACTCCGTACCCAGCATCTCAATATAAAGTCGAGAGACAGAAAACTAACCAGTGTGATTAAACCAGGCATAAAACTGCATCAGTAAAACATTCGTCTTCAATTCTTGGCTTCAGGTATGTTCACATTGGAAATTAAGAATATGTTGATATGAACATTAAGAATGTGCAATTTGTCAGATCTTAGGATTTACTCTTGTAAGATACATGATTTCTAATGTTCTGCAATCATTTCCAAATCCACCTCCATCTGAAGTGCAATAAACCTTGATTTAGTCCTGCATGAGTCCAACAAAGAATTCATAGCTCATCCAATCTGTGGTAACACCGCTTACAAATGCTTGAGGTAAGTATGATATTTACTGGGTGGCTTCGGCTGCATTGCATATTGGCCTGTAACTACAGGCACTTGAGTGCTGATGAAAAGAGCTGGTGTAAATACTAAGGAAACTAAGTACTTCCAGAATCAGAAGACGCTCCTCAAACGCTCCTTCAGCACATGGAGAGTGAAACCCCGTCCAGTTGAAAGGTCAAGTGCCACAGCGAATGCAGGGAGGAAACTGCTTTTCCCATCAAGACCTCAGTGTGTGTTTTGCCTCTTTACACTGTACAGGACACACAGCCAAAGGCTAGCCAGCCTTTTAATGGTTAATCAATAGAGCCAAGAGTCCCTGGACTATGTGTCTCGATATTTGGGGGTTGAACCAAAATAATAAGCCAGCATCTATCTGCAGAGGCTGACAAGGCAAAGTCGATACTTTCGCACTTGGGTTCCAGATTGATGGCAGCTGACCAGCAGTTAGGTTGTGAGCTTTTTGGGGCTGAACAGGAAGAGAAAAAGAGAAAGTAAAGGACCAAAATAACAGGGCAAAAAAAATCTTAAAATGTTAAGATAATCAGGTTGCGTTATAAAGAGCTCAGAGTCACAACATCTGGAGTGTGATATGTGACAGATAGATCATATCACAGTGCGAAAAACAAAGTGGTCCCTTTACAATCCCTCTTCTGCTCTGGTTGTTGCTCCTTCTTCCATTTTTTTCTATAATACTGCAGGTTTATCCCCTTTATCTCTCACCTTTCTATATTTATCTCTATAGGACTTCAGTTCCTTTAATGGAGGTCACCTGCTTATCCACAGTGGAGCATCTTTTAAAGGGAAAGTTGCAGCATGCTGTGTCTCTTGGCTTATGGGCTTAAAAATCATCCTTTTGTGAAGGAAATACAAACTATGATGATGCTACCAGCATTGTGCACATTTTTGCAATTTTTAAAAGATGACTAATATTTCATTGCACCATTTCTGAATCATGTCATAGATAAGTATTAAATATCATCAAAGCCAAAGGGCAAAATTTGCACCAATCAAACTGCCAATACCAAAAGTGTCAGTACTAGTCTTTTACAACATAAATGCTAATGAATTGGGCACTATAGAAAAAGTGAGACCTAAAACCTGAAAATAAGTTAGCATTTTAGCACTTCTGGTTGGCTTGTCTTAAGATCAGTGGTTTTTGGCTAGAGCAAGCAAATGCCAGAGCCAGCCCTATTAGCTCGAAAGTCTGTCTGTGACCTGTTCACTGAGTCAGTGACGCGACCCGTACCATGACCGAAGGACACCACAGACATCAAGGCAGAGAGGGAGAGAAAAAACACAGAGGCAACTTAGCCCCCTGACTAGAGTAAATCCCAGCTTTCAGGGACCTTCAGGAAATAAAAAGGCTGCAGAAAGACACAAATGCAGCAGATCATCTTTAATCCACAATGTAGATGTCAAATAACTTGTGAACTGACTGAAGGTAAGTTAAATATCAGTTGAAAAATAATATCAATTAAAAATATTAACATTTCAGTGAATAGAAGTGTGTGACTTTGAATTCTATGGGTAAAACATTCAGCTAATCCAAGATTGTAGTTGAATGTTGCTGCAACCTCAATTTACATTCACAGGCTTAACGGAGCTCCACTAATAACAGCTTCACCTCTGCACTCACCAATTGTCTTCATTTACTCGTCTGAAATCTAGCTTAACCATGTCATGTTATGGGACACATCTGTACACTTAAGGAACAAATATCACGGGGACCACAACAGATGAACATTTAATATCCTTAAGCTGGCTGTTCTTGTGATAATTTGGCCACAATCAAGCACATTTCAAGTGGTCTGATTTTCACAATTTTTTTCTGTGCTATATAATATTAGTTTATACTCCACGCAAGTATTTAAAGCTTTAAAGGCTGTTTAAGGGTCTGCTAACAAAGTGCTCACTGAGACTACAGATGTAAGTGACATTAAACACCCTTTACCTTAAACTGTGATGATGACATTGAAGTCACGTGCCCAGTAGGCATAAGCACTGGCTTTTTATTCCTCGTGATTTCATTATGTTTCAAAAATTGTACATAGAAATTTTCATTAGTGAAAACTGAAAGAAGGTTACTATCATAAAACGTTGTTTGGTCACACAGCCTATTTTCCATTTCCATTGGAGTTAAGATGAAACCAAGATGATGCTAACTTCCTGGTTGGCCAACAAGAATACATGTTCCCTGCAACACTATAGATGCAGACAAAAAAAAAGAAGTTAATTTTGTTTTTTAAACTCACGATTATGATTTAACATCTTATTCCTCACAAAATGAAAATTACTTTAAGTTCACCAGAGTTACCAATGTTAATTCACTTTGTATAGCAGATTTCTGAATCCCATACGGTTCCTTTAATTGGTACAGTGGCTATCTGTTCCTGTCATGCATAGTCATATCCAAACACAGTGCTTGTTGCTTCCACAGTACTGTTCTCACTGTGTTGAGGTGACTTTGCTGCAGTGTCTGACACACTCTCTTTTTATAGCAGTAAAGTATCAAACATAAAAATATATGCCTTATTCAAAGTAGAAAGCACACCTCGTTACTTGTTTGGAGCTCTGTTCTTGAGCTGGCAAACACCACAGAGGCTTCATTAAGCGCTGCAGATATTGTACGCATCTTGTTTCAACCAGCTACCATTTAGCTGCTGTGTAAGGCTGCTGGCTCTTCCAGACTCTCCCATTTGATCTTTCCCAAGAGAGTGCCTTATCTCCTTGGCTTGATGTATATCCGGACACTTGCCAAGCCATTGTATATCAACGTCATTCAGTGACAATATGGATCACATGCTCGCCGTGGAGAGCTGCTGAAGACATGTTCAAAGGCCAGGATTGCCGTTAAGAGGACTAAATAATGGACTCATTTGACTAAAGGCTTTTAATGCCCATTTATCCTAGAAAATGAGAAATGGGCTGAGGATTAGACTCATACTTAAAGAATTGCATGTTGGGGCTTTTTTTAATATGCCATCCTCTTTCTTTTTTTTCTTCTTTTTTTTTTTTTTTTTACAGCCATACGAGGGTAGCTAGGGATTTGAGGCGTGTTGTCCTCATTTTCAACAAACGATGCAGCTGCATGAACAAAGGATGAAGCTGAAATTATCAATGCAAAGTAACACGAGACAATGGTGCTTGCGTATCACTCAAAACACAATTGAAGCACATGTGCACCCACATAAATGCTATGTCCGTGTCCGTGCATGCTCACACAAACACATGCGTGCATTCAACGAGATCCTGTACACACACAAACATGCACACACACTTACCAAAGCCATTGTTTCTCATTCAGCCCAAGTTGTCCAATCAATAGGACCACGCACAACTCTTTGCGACACATTATTAGGATTGAAAGACGCTACTATCAGCTTTTGTATGCTTCAACTGATACCTCTTTCACTTCAAAGTCCAAACACAGAGACTTGAACGTGTCCAAGAGCAGGGTTCTCTCCCTCCAGAGCAAAAGGAACCAAGGCGGTACACTGCCATCTTGTGAGAGAAAGGAAGGCAGACTAACAAGCAGCAGTAACAGGCAAATAATGGAAGACCTGCCTGCCTAATGACCATTGAAAATAGCTGGTGTTGAATAGTTGAACATTTTTGTCTTGAAGTGTTTATAGTATTGTCTCTGTCACTGCTAAGTAGCTCAAATGTAGCCTCATTTATTGGCACCATGAAATCACCTGAGTGTGCAAGCAGACAGACACACATACACTGAAAATACACACACATATGCAAAGATCCATACACTTACGCACACAGACATGCTCACAGGTGAGTGAGAAATGTATTATCTGTGCGCTTTTCAGCAGAATGGAGGGCTTAAGCCTGGATGAAAGGACCACTCTGAACTCTTTTGATGTGCATTAGCATGCTAATAGCTCGCTCCCTTTGTTACCCCTCTCATCTGCGAGAATGTCAAGGCTAATCTGTGTGATTCCTAATGACGGCAATGGGGTGATAAACACTACGCGCCCGTGTTCTCCCTTAAGTCTGCAGAGATGGCAGTGGAGGCGGCAGTGCTTTGGAGGATATGTGCTTATCAGATTTCTGAATGGCCTAGACAGTGAAAAGGGAGAGGAGGATTTTTCACCATGCCCTTTTGTGGATTCTTTTTCTCCCTTTGTTTGTCTTTATATTCTTATTTTCTTCTCTGTGCTGTCCACGCTGCAAACCTCTGCTGTTTTATGGCATCGGTTTTATCATTCACACAATTTTTTTTTTTTTTTCAGGATTATTTTTAGGGCTTTTATGGCCCTTTATTTTTTGATAATGTCAGTAAGGAGAGGTAAAAGACAGGATAGGCGGGGATAACATGCAAAAGTGGCACAGGGCAGCAGTTTAGAAAAGAACCTGGACTGCTGCTGCCGCCTCATTTCATTAGCCATTATTTACTTCTCTATCCCTACCTTATCTCTGTATTCTCCTTTCTTCTTCTGTCTGTACTGGTAGGAAGACCAATTATTTCCACTTTATCCCTTGAGGTTGCAATTTTCTACAGAACCAGATCAAATCCAGTATTTTAGGGTATAAACCACATATTTGTAACATATGTAATGCAGAATATAAAATACATAAAATAATGTAAAATCGCAAAATAAATGAACCGATCTCCTGCTGTGGTGCCTGTGCATGTCATGAGTAGTGTTGCCTTTATGTATCTAAAGTAGATTAAGTAAAACAAAAAACAATATAAAAGAGCTTGACTTTCGCATAAAATTACATCTTTGACTACATTCACATTCACCAAACGGATTTACAGACATTTTCTCTCCATCTTTGACCTTCCATTCACACTAAACAGGTATTTTCACACCCCACAAGGAAGCTTTTCCAAAGCAACCTCAGGTCACATCACATATACAATTATCATTCTGTTTGCTGTTTATGCCATAGAAATATCTCTATTAACCTCCCTTACAAATTTAGAAAAGTGTCTTCAGTTTAAAGAGTGACAATTAAGGAATTCATCTTGTATGACTTTTTTTTTGTCTTTTTTTCACGTCTTCAGACCTCTGACTGGGCTCTGGAAGCTCAGATTGACAGAAAAAACAAGCATGACAGTGTTTACTTTCAAAACTTCTTCATTGTTAAGTCCATGTATATGCATTTCCTGCTTTATTTTGACCAGATGACTTTGCAATCATAAAAGTAGGGATCTGATCGATGCCTCACTGCAAAAATGACTGCACTGAGACATCTTAAACACTACACTGGGTTTAATAGGTAGCACATTTGTTTTTTCCTTGTTCTGTTGTTAAAAAAAAAAAAAAAAAAAAAAATATGTAAATAGAACAATTAAATTGTTAGTTTGGCTGTATCAAAACACAGTTTGGGCGATGATGGAAAGCCAGTGTGGACTTAGAAAAGGAACAGCCTGCCCCTCTGCTTACCAGATGTTTGCGATGAGTTTTGTAGTTTGCTGACTGAAAGTGGAGAGAACAAAAGAGATTTAGGTGTTTCAGTATGAACCGAGATCTGTCATCTGCACATATTCATGCACATATGTACAGTGTTTTCAGATGGTGGCTTAACACAGCCTTAACAAAATTAAACATTTTCAGAAGAGTTTCATCTTTTCAGTCATACCCAATTTATGCAAATCCAAGACTGTTTGGGGAACCCAGTATGCAAAATTATTCAGATACACAACTTTCTGATATCTGAATGTGTTGTAGCCCAAACTGCAAGAAATTACCATAAAGTGGGTTTGTCTGTATGGGAGACTGCCATGTGTACCTACAATCCAGAGGTTAATGGCCCAAGACAAAAATTTTGCCTAAATTTGGAGAATGATTTAGCCCCCCTCCTAACAAGCTGTCATGGCATAGTGTGTACTAATGGATGGTTGGTACCAATGAATGTGTCCACTATAGTCTCATAAAGACAGTCTTGTTGGCGCAATATTACATTGGCACTGCCCAGTCGAAAATTGTGAATGTTTGAGTCTGAATGTATTATTCACAATAATTCATTAATCCCTGAACAAATCAAACGACATTACTTTCACATCACAAAACTGCACACTGTTACCCAACAGATTCAGCCAAAACTGCAAAAAGTAGTCTGTTAACCTTAAGGCTTTGCCAAGACTTGGCGATAACTATCTTTGTGCTGATGTCAGAAGTGTTGCTCTGCTTTATGCCCTGCTTTCCTTTTAACTGGAGCCAACAAACAATATTATTTTGATTTTTCATGCATGTCATCTCCAATCAAACCTTACAGAAGGTAGTTGAACCTGACAGAGGCTCCTATAAAAATCTGATCCAGATCTGCAAGTAAATCAATTCAAAGCGTTTATTTTCCAAATTAATGATTGATATGTGAATTGACGTGTGACTACTGTCTGCTGTCTCCGACTCTCTGTTCCTCCCTGAGCCCACCCTTGTCTGTTGGTATATCAGGCTGCAGAAGCCATCAAGTTAATGCCCTCTATCAACACCTTATTATCAGACGCAGCCATGCTCCCTGCAGCAGATGAGAACTATCCCAGTTGTGCCTAATGCCTGTGAGTGGAGGCTATCTGCATGGCCAGACAGGCTTAACAGGGACAGGTAACATTCAACACTCAGCCCACACAAACATTACATGCCCGCTCTTTATGGCTACAGTATGCTGCCACAAAACGAGCCAAAGAGCGACGATTGGATCGAAAATTACAACCCTTTCAACCCCAACAGATGGAGCTGGGGACAAAATGGGAAAGAGAAGGGGGTTGCTGGGAAAATTACAAACACAAGTAAGCATCGTACGTGTGTGTGTGTGTGTGTGTGTGT
>JAOWBC010000001.1:27605048-27622757 GCA_028566105.1 Hypoplectrus providencianus
GTGCCTGCACGTGTGCTACAACCTCTCTCCCACTGTGACAAAGTGGTGTGACAGGCCATGTCACATGGTGGACAAGTGGTGGATTGGAGCTCACCAACACACGATAAAGCCTGTCAATCTCCAAGGCAACGTTTCTAGCCATCTGCCGCTCTGATGTGTGGCCTGCTATCACACACACAAACCCACACACACACACACACACACCAGAACCTGTCTTAACCTCACATCACCTCCACTTGTTTTTCTTAGCCTGCAGGCCTCCTTGTGGTGCACTTGTAGTTTTGAGAAAGTTGTCTCCCCAAACACGCACAGCTGACACTTTCCCTGCAACACGTCCTTCTTCAGACTCTTTTACTTCACTTAGACGATCATTCGAACTGGGCAACAAGCTACAAAAAAGCCCCTCTAGACAGCAAAGTGTACAGTCTGGGAGCCCCACAGCATGAAATTCAGAAATTGGATCAGGCAAAGGGGAAGGAAATCTATTCCCCTGAAGGATGAATTATAATAACTTTGATGATCCCGAGTACCAGCATAAGTCAAGGCTTTAAAGGGGACCAGTGTTGGGACAAATTATATTTTATAAACATCATCAAGCATCAACATTCCTTTGCCTTTGTGAGCATGGATAGATGCTGATATAAGCATTTCAGTCACAGATGAACTGAGAAGAGCTCAGTGTAGGCTGGAAATTATTTAGCTGTGTCTCTTTTTTCAGGTATGCAGCTCCATATAGAACCATGTGTACCGTGAGTACTTGCTTGTTTGAATTTCAACAAGATAGTGATCGAATCAAGCCCAGCATTCGTACATTTAAGGGAATTGGCACAATCACAACAGAGAGCTACAGATGTAACTATGCTTAAAAAAAAATCTGGATCACTACCAGAGAGCTCGCATTATTCCTAGATATACAGTGACCACATGAGCTGAAGGTTGAGACATAACGCAGATTAAGTCATGTGTGACCTGGATGACAAAAGAAACCTGGTAGGCCCACTTTCATACAGTTTAATGTTGCTGCAGGTGAGAAATTTCAAAATTTGTTGAGAAGTTAACAAATGAATGCACTTCTTTCCCTCTCAATCCAACTGAAATGCCTTTAGGCAGTGGGGCTGCCAGCAGAAGCTCCCAGGTCTAAATGTGTGTATGGGAATGAAGTCTAAGATTGAAAAAAAAAAAAAAAAAAAGCTCCCTCGGTCAGCCTCCTCTGCATAAATAAAGGTTAAAAACTGTGAGCCTTCTCTTTTGTCTTCCTCTCTCTTCACTGCTCTTGCACTTTTATACCTTCCTCCTTCTGTGCTCAAAGGCAGCCCATTAACATTTAACTATACACAGTTAATGAGGCCGTCCTCCTGTAAGTTTAATCCTCCGCTTGTTTCATGGGCATATCATCTCACGACTGATCTGCAACACAACAGACATTAAGGCCGGAACACACACACCCAAGACAAAACACACAGTTTTGACAAGAGTCTTATTAAACAGGCTTGTAAAATTATCTCTGGACCCTCCCTGCCCTGCTTTCAAACTGCTCCATCAGGTGCAAACTGCTTCCATTCAGTGAATCTTCACAACTGGAGATAAGGAGGGTGGGAAGCGAGAGCGCGTTTTATGTCTACACTTAGTCTTAATTCATTAAGTCTGTGAATGCACTGTGAATGTCGGTCACTGCACTATAATTGTCTGCGTAATTGGGATAAATAAAGCAATCCTGCATGTTGAACCACGCACACACAAACGCATGGACACACAAGCACACACAAGTGTGGGCTCCCTGCTGACAGACACTCAAGGCCATTTAATATTCTCAGAAGAAAACAGACAACAAGGATGACAGCTAGGTGGGAGAGACACAGAGGGAAGTAGGAGACAAAGATGAGAGGGAGGCAGAAACAGGGTGACTGCCCTGGAACAGGAAGACCGTCGCCAATTAGAGACCCGCCCACACCCACACACATAGGAACTCCTACCTTATCCTCTCTCTATCCTGTGGACCTTTTATAACTTTCATGAAGACTCAATCACAGCAGATCTGAGAAAATGCAGAAAACATTCTCCATAACTGTCACATTTCACCCCAAGTTAAAAGAGCCTGCCTAAATGGACAAAAATTACTGAGCAATTTTGACTGTGAAAACCATGGTAATAAACTGGGTAAAGGTTATTACTGCTCCTCTGTCAGCACTATCTGTGGACTAAGAGAATAGGTGTTATTTATATCGTTCCTTTTGTAATAATTCAAAAAGAGCACATACTTGGGTTTTCAGGCCTGATTTTCAGATTTTTTTCCCCCTAAATATTCATATCAAAAGTACTTGATTTTTATCTGGTCATTTTTTGAATGTCCAATCAGTGGAAGCTAAATGTAATTATGCAAGTAAATACAAAGAAACAGCAAAACAATGACGTTAACGTTAGACCATCCACTCCTGTTTTCTAAAGTAAAATCTGGTATGGTGGCTCTAAAGAAAGTAAAAAACACATAAGTTCTCTCTGGCAGCAAGGTAAAGCAGTAAAAATACTCTAAACAATATGTGCTGTAAAACTGATGCCTTGTTGCTGTGGCGGTCAGCTGATCTAGATAGGACCAGCAGAAACCAGTTTTGGTCGTCCAGAACAACTTGTAGATCAGAAAGTTCCACTGGCTGCTGGTGAGCTGACAGAAGCTGCAGTGTGTAGGCAGAGCTCACTGCACCACTCACCTGGGGCACAGGCCATATTGCTGGAACCACTGGAGGAAAGAGGCATTGGAAAACCAGGACCATGACAGAGCAGGACAGATTGCGGTACCCTGCTGCACTGTAATGAGAGGCTTTCTAAAGGGTTTATTTCTGCTGCAGATGATGGTGCTCACTGAAAAGCCTCCCGGTTTGTCCACCAAAACACACACAAATTAAAGTTAAACTAAGCTTTAAGTCATGGTTTATTTGCTACCAGTGTGGTACCTAGTGGTAAGACAAATCAGCAATTTTTAGATATGTTTTTTAAAGAATTATTACACTATTTAAACAATATTAAACAAAAGCCAAGATGGCTGATTAGAGAAAAAAAAAACTATAACATGCTTTTGTCATATGTAGACAACTTGAGTCCAGTGTGACATTGGCCACTAACAATAAGAAGCAATTACACAATTTTAACACACTACATGGATTTAGCTGCTTCATATAGGGCTTGATATTATTGAATTGTTAAATTAATAACTTTTATTACAACTGCAGAAAACTTTCATAGTATGTTATTGACAAAACAGTGTCTTTTTTATGAAAGCACCTACAGGAAACATTTGTCAAGATAGGCTGGTCATTCATAAAAAAAAAAAAGTATCTGATCCCCAAACCATTTACTATAATGTGTAATAGTAAAGTGAGAGCCTAACTATTTTGAGCAGTTCAGCATTTCATCGGGGCTTTTTTGACTACATATTCCCTGGCTTGATCCTACCGCTGTTTAAATAAGCAGACGTCTTGTGAATCAATTTTCCAAACTTTCTCCTCACCTCCCATCCTGAGTAAATTAGAAGAGAGAGAAACTATTTCTGTCTGCGCTTCAGGGTCTTTAATAGCAGCTGATATCTGCCGTCTTGTCAGCCTTTTGTCATACCATTGTTTTCTTTGTCGCTCCTAGTAATCCACATCAAAAACCAAAGCCCTGCAAGCATCGTGTCATTACTCTGCTTGTCACGCACTGCTTCAGAATCCGTTTTATTCTTCAGTGTCGCTCATTTGTACCATCCGTCGCTTTGCTGAATTGGACACTTCAATCCATTAGGCTGTTTACAAGTAAAGTTTTTTCTGTTTGCTTTAGTCAGAGTGGTGCCATAAATTGAATATATTTGTCTCCTTCAAATAGAAGAGGGTCCTGACAAAATTATCAACAAAATCACTGTGAAAAGAGATCTTATAAACATCCCAATCAATGCTCCTGATTGACTCTTCAAAGACGAGGGGGCAGTGTTTGATGGAGCCGGAGACAGCAAGTGTTGTCAGAAAGGGACATTTGACGGGATAAATGTGACGCGGGTCAGATTTATTTAGTGATCGCATGGCAGGCACATAGTGCTGCTAGATAAATGCTTACTAATATGTGTGTTTGTGCATTTAGAAATAAACTAACACACACTTTCAACTTTTTTGATGCTTGCTGGGTGCTTTGACCGCATGCTCTGAGTCGCCCCACCCTAAGGTGTACTTCAACCAAACAACAGCGTCCAATATCTTCCCCTGCAGGATCAGGGTGTCTGTTACAGCATTTCTCTCGAAATCTTCACCTTCCTTTTATTCTCCATCGCTCCCCTCATCCCCTCATCTCCTCCCCCCTGTGTTTCTCTCCAGAGGGCTTGTGACAGCTGTAAAACCTTGTATCAAGGCGTTGACCTACGCGGCGCTGCCCCTTCCTCCCCCTCATCCCTCCCTCACTGATTCACCCCTTCCACACTTTGCTGAAGTGTAACCCCCCCCCTTCCCTGCTCAGATCCACTGGCCCGTTCTGCCACTGTAACGTAGCTATCTGCAGCTGATGCTGTGGAGCTGATAACAGTCTCTTTTATCTGTCGCTTAGCAGCACAAAGGGACCTGGGCATTGATCAAATGCCAGCAGACTGATGGCTGCTCAACAGGCTGCTTTTTACGCCTGCGACACTGCCTAGGGGACGGAGGGAGGAAAGGAGGAGTAGGAGGAGGAGGAGGAGGATTCAAGTCTAGCTGAAAGTACGAGGCCTAAACTGACAGCCTGAATCCCTGGTAATAGAGGGAAAATAGCACAAAATTCTTGTTGTTTTGGTGAGCTCTGTGCAATATGAGCAGACAATGACATGCGATTGTCTGGCCTAGGCTGACGGTAACAGCTGATGCCAGGAGCAGAAGTGCCAGGAGCAAGGTGGAAGTTGTTGTTCCACAGCAGCAGTATGACTGGGATTCAACCCAAAAACATGAAAGCAGGGCTAAGTACAGTTACAAGGAAACACGTATGTGTATTCAGATTACTTCTATCTTTTAATAACAAAATGCGTTACTTTGAATTAGCAGACAAGTAACAAGTCGCAACTATGTAAAGGCATGTCTTTATTTATTGTGTTCATTCACGTTTAGTTTGTACGCCTGGAGCTTCTCCTCACTCACTGCACTAGCTGCTGCTGGCTGTACAGCTGGTGATTGTGCTTTCTTTGGACAGACACCGAGCTGTACCAGCCTCACTTTTAGTTCAGTATGCCTCACCTCTCTCCAACAAAACTACTGCGCTGCACTTATTACATGTACCATTAGCAGTAAAGGAAGCGGAGGAGTGGCTAAACATGTGAAACACCCAGCAGGAGAGATGATACATTGCTAGCTGCTGAGCTAAGTGGCTAACAGAACTGAACATATAAACCCATGAAATTAGCTATAAAGTAGCTAAAATAAGTTTAAGTGCAACTAGAGTAGGTTTAAATACTGCAGACGAACATACGCTATAATGAGGTGCACTTTACATCGTGGCAGATAAAGAAACATTTTTGTATGTTGAGGTCATGATTTGTTTGATCAGTAGATAAATAAATGCAATAAAATGAAGATGTTATGTTTTCTATTGACTGGATCAGTAGTGTGTTTTTACACTAGCAGCGACATCGCAGCAATGGCATAATTAAAAAGCACTTAAATATGTATTTTTAAGTATTTGTTACTTTAGACAAAGAGTAACTAAGTAATGTCAGTAGTGGGGGTAAATAAATTAAGTAATTGTTTTGTCTAGACACTAACTTTTTACACCTAAAAATATCTATATCCGTTTATGTGTAGACTATATTTAAAGTATTTTCATCACTTAACCTCAAACTGAAAATGTTATGCTCTCTTCAAAGCCACCAGACTCCACTGACAAAAGCAGTTATTTTACCATGCAGAACCTTGGTGATTCCAAAATAATATATAACACAATAACACTTAAGTCACATATCAACAACAAGCTAGCTGATCGAGACCAGACAGTCTCCTGTTCTACGACTTAAAGTTCATGTTTTCTGGAGTCTGTGAAAACAGCGTGAGTTCCCTGTCAGAAAGCTCTGTTTGACAACAAGGTAAAGAGGTAAGTACATACCTGTATGCTTTAATGTTTCTGTCCCTAAAATTAAAGAAAATCCAATCAAAATGTTGCTGTTATCCAGGGGAAAATACAGACTAAATCTTCCACAGCAAAGCAGTTGCGAGTTCTTTACTTGCCCCCAAGAAACCTTTGAAGGAAACTGTAATTGCATGGCATTTTGAAGAAATGCTTTCATAAGTGATTGACCTGTAACAGCATTACTGTTCTCTCCTAAGTGCTAAGTGCTCATTTTGTGAAATGCATAAATTATTATTAAAACACATATAGGGTTTAATAGTGAGACACATCAATCTGACTTCCTCAGTCCTGATAGCAATCCCAGTACTCAGGCTTTAGATATCAGCTGATAATGTGTCTGATACTGGTGTTTAACTACTAATATGAATATGTATGAATTTAAATGAATGCTGTCACTATGTGGCACAGATTGGAACTATGATTTCGAATGAAAGGGGACATCAGACTTGACTTAAGCATTGCTAAAAAGAAATACAACTACTTGAACACAGATACAAGTGATAACAATGTAATAGATTGTGGAGTAGTATCCTCAGAATTGACATGAATTACAAATGGTCAAAATTTTAGAGTCTTTACTGGAATTTAATTTTCCTGTCTGAGTTTGGACACACCTCATTCAATGGTTTTTCTTATTTTCAACAATAACGATTAATACTGACGACATCATAACTATAAAGGAACACATACGGCGTTATGAAGTTGTTAAACAAACCCGAATATGTTAAATGTCGGATTCTTCAAAGTATCCACCCTTTGCTTTGACGACAGCTTTGCACACTTCTGGTACTCTCTTAGTCTGATTCGTGAGGTTTTCAGCTGGAACGGGTTTCAGTTAACAGGTGTGACTTATCAAGAGTTCATTTGTGAAACATATTGCCTTCTTAATGAGTTTGAGACCATGAGGGTATAAAGTGGCTGCTTAAAAGAATCTCAAATATAAAACATTTTCTGATTTGTTTAACACTTAAGACTCAATTTTGTTCCAGTGTAGTTCAGATTTAGCTTCAGATCCAGTTATTTCAATCAGTATCAGCCAGATTTACAACTTCAGTATCAGGCATAATTTAACATAAAACACAGAGGTGAATTAGGCATAGGCCCAGAGGTCCTAAAGCAGCAAAACACCAATGCAGACTCTCAGAATGACCACAAATACACATCGAATAACCACAATGAGTCATAAAAAGAACATTTCAAAGTGACTCAGAAAAACCACAACAACACGCAGAACCAAAGAGACAGGCGTAATGACGACAAAGAGGCAACCGAAAAACAAAACAAATGAGGCTAAATGAAGTCTGTGTGTCTGGCTCTTATGTAGGATGGTTAATGGAGCCTCTGCATTGTCTGATAATCCACTGTGATGGTCCATTGTTTGCCAGCCCTCACACCCTGCTAGGACTTTTCCTGAGAGCAGCGTGAGGTTTGACTGGATTCACATGATAACTACAACCAGACAAACTAGCAAATGTTGCCTGTTTATAAGTGATGTCATTTATTTTTAGCTCTAGTTGTCATCCTGATTTGCACCGCATGCCGCAAACATTTGTTCAATAGCAGACTTACACATGTATGGACCTAAAAACATGTAAATGATCATCTTTTCCACTACAACTGTTATCTGGTTTGTGGTAATAATACAAATGTTCTATTTCCAGTCACCAGAACGTTGAGAGTTCAGTAAAAATATCACTTTTCTGATATTAAACTTCACTCTGACATCTCCATACTCGGCTGTTATCTTGTCTAGATAATTCTTTCACAGCTCTAACTATTATTAGAGGGAGTTGCCTGTGCATTCATGTGTTTTATATTCTGTGAACACAATATTAAAATCCTGTCAGAGCTGATGTCATGTTACAGTGGCGCTTTAGTTCCTTTTTGGGAATTACATGAAATTGTGAACTTTTGCGAAACCACACGCCACTTCTGTGAACAAAGCCAGACATGTGGGAGATCCCTGCAGCAGTCGCAGCTAACAATAGAGATACATAATGACATTTTAATTTTGTGCTGCTAACAAACCCACTGCTTCCCTTCCCCGCTTTTTTGTGTGAACTATCAAAGCCTCGACATCGCGGCTTTCAGAATTAAACAGAGGGTGTCAAAGAGGAAAAGCCGAGAGTGGCATTGCTTTCTGGCACCACGGCGTCAAGAGCCACCTTTGGATTGTTTTCAGACTGATACTCAAGACGACTCATGTCAGCATTTAATTATGGTGGAATGGTAGCACTTCATTTGTGCCTTGGTGCATCTTGCCGTTGAACGAGGCAGGCAGTGGATTAGATTATTCTGACACTGTTCTGACATTATGAAGTAATTAACAGGATTCTGACTTTAAAGGGTAATTTCACCCAAACCTGTGAGCCATGCAGATGGCTCTGGTTTTATCTGCAGAGGTCTTGAGATGTCACTTTCTGGATTTTCAATACAATGGGGGGTGGAATTGAGTCAGATGGATTTTTTTTTTTTTTTTTTTTTTTTTGTGAGTAGCTCAAACAAAATCCCTTTCACCTCGATTTTGGTGGCAGCAGTTTCAGAATTGGATATCTCAAAACCTTAGCAAAAATAAGCCAACGTTAACGGCTGGATACCCCAATGTTTAAGTTTTATGATTTTATGACATTTGAAGGTCTGGGTCCGGGTATATAAATATATACATACATCCACTCTCACCAGCTACCTTATAAGGTAAACCTGTTCGACTGCTTGTTAAGGTAAATACCTATCTAATCCAATCACACTGCAGCATCTCAAGGAATGAGGCATGTAAACATGGTGAATGCAGGCATCACAATGGTAAATAAAGGTGATTTCAATTACTTTGAATGTGGCATGGTTGTTGGTGCCAGACTGACTGGTCAGAGTGTATAATTTTGCTCTACCCTGGCATCACTTGTCAATCAAACAGCTATTGGCCAGTATTGTGACCTCTACAGCATGTCCTTATTGTTGAAGTTTGAGTTTTTGTTAAATGGTTTTCTGTGAATTAATGGGTCCAAAAATGAAACACTTCCTGTTTGCAAGAGTGTTTCGTTCCATGTTCTCACATATTCAGACTTTACCCTTAAATTATTTCCTGATTGGTGTGCCATAAATGTGTGAAAATATACTGCACACATCCTCGCAATCCCTCATTACATTTATTTCCACCTTTGATGTCGTAGCCCAACAGCTGTTGTTTTTCTTGCGTCTTTCTGTCCACCACTCATCTGTCATGGTGTTGGGAATTCACACATGTATGTAGACTTGCTCCTCAACACGCTGTCACACGCTCTACATGTGTACGCATGCCTTCCCTGCATTATTTTCTCTGACATGAATGAAAACATGCCAATAAGCCTTTCAGCAGGGGTCAGTAGGTTACATAAAGGCAAAAATAAAAAAAAAACAATCTTCAATTGACCTGCTATTGTATCAGCACTCCCCCTCCCTCTTGTTTTGGCATACAGCCATCTATCTTTTGATTTCCCTTTCCTTTTTTCTTTAAAAGTGACAATGGTCCTCATTTGTCATTGCATCATTGACACCACTGTAAATCTAAGCTCTGAGAAGATTGGGAAAAACTTGTCTCAGCTGATTTATGAAACCCCTCTAACTATTGATACAAGTGCAAAATCCAATGTGAAAGGTAGCCTGGTGACATTTGTCAGAGCCATGCAGTGGATACAGTTTGCATGCGGTTTCCCGGTGAAAGAGAAATAGGCCATCTTTTTTGTTTGTGAGGCTAGGGCTGAGCCTTTCCTTTGAAATAGTTTAGTTAATTCACCAAAGGCTATTCTATTCAAAAGGGATGTGTGCTGTGACAGGAACAGACTACCTCAGAATACAAATGTGTTACACTGGAGGTTGGCATTTCTTGCATAAGGACGGCACAAATGGGGTTTAGCTGATAGTTAGCTTCATGTTGCCGGCATTCAGATTTAATGCAAGATGGACGCTTACTGTGCCAGCAAAATTCAAATGATACATTTTATGGATGCCTCCCCCTCACTCTTCCCCCTCTGACTTTTTCGAAATGAAAGGTAAAAATAACATAAGGAGATGTGTACCCACTTGCCTCCCTGAGTATTCAGCTATCATTGCTAATTCCAGAATATTGCAGCCACTTCAGCCCCGTCGCTGCTCCCATGCCACAAGTGGCTCTTATGGGCTTTTTCATGGAAATTCAAGGAGGGTTTTCTGGCTTTTCGGTATCACACAGGTGCAGAGACAAAGAGCAATTATTCCAACCTTTTCGCAAAGAGCCACATTGAGACGTGGGTTGTGGAAACAGGCTGTGTAATTTTCTGCCCTCCCAAATAAAGAATGCATATAAAACCATCAAAAGCTCCAAGCCCTGTGAGGACAAAAGTGTAGGTTCAGTAGATGCCTTATTTCCAGATACAATGCTCTTGAGTATTCATTTATGGCAGTGTAGTCAATGGAATATATCATGTAAAGCTATTGCTGGAATAAATTACTCTTGATTTGTGCATTTATTTGCCATTGCAGAAATGAGATATGGAAAGCATTTTCCAGGGTCACATTTAATCACACAGTTGTAAGGATTCACTTTCAGGCCTTTTTATCTCTTTAGTTTGAGCTTTAAACATCAAAACAACATGAACCATAAAACACAGCTTTTGCTGTTGGCATATTGCATTTATTAATACACACACACACACGCACACACACACACACACACACACACACATGCATATGGACATAACACTGTGATGGCCCCCAAGGTTGTGGACCGCCAGTCTGAATGTTTGAGTTCAGCGTTACGACTAAGGCTTTCTTGCTTTATGTCCATCACAATCTATATTTCTTAAAGGCTGGACATACCATAGTTTGACTTGGGAGTCGTGAGGTAGGGTGTATCCAAAAATCAAATTTTACCTCTAAAAACAAAATCTACATTACTTACTGGAAAAATTGGTCAATGCTAGCAACCTGTCAATCAAAGGTAGCCACGCCCCAAATCATATGTTTCTTTATCATCTATTTTCTTCCATATGAGACACAATAACCTTTTATTGTCTTGAAAAAGACATGAAGCAGCTATTGGGACTATAATGTTGCGATGAGAATTTTTTTCTAAGGTAATAAATCAAGTAAGAAGTCAAGTAATTTTGTACTGAGATAAATAGTACCAGAGTGATTTTACAAGTACCACTTGAAACCCTTGCTTGACTTTTGAAAGAATTCAGGCTTAGGCCAGTTCTGGGTTTGATTAAATGCTCAGATCGGGTTGTTCCTGTCTCTAAATAAGATACCATGTCCAGACCCTGAAGTCAATCAACGGCTTGGTGTCACTTGTCCACAAACATACTTACAAACGTACTTCTAAAGTTCTTTTTCTCAAAGTAGCCACTGACAGTGAACCCTGTGTTTTATTTCCCTGTTAATATGAATCTGTCTTTGTGTCCTTGTGTTTGTTTGCATCCTTGCCTCCCCACCCCACCCCCCACCCCCGGGATAGGCAAAAACCTTGTATTTTTCACTTCTAAAAATGTATCCAAATTGAGGAATATGTACGAAGGCTAGAGACATTCCTCTAAACTTTAATCGTAATGTCGGCTGTTGGTATTGTTGGTTTGACCAGTCAGACATGTGGTGTAACCTATATGACATAACGTATCTTAAAGCTACCAAATTACATGGAAAATGGCCAAATTAACATTTCTTTAGTATAATATACCCAAGAAATGGTAATTTGGACACACACACACACACACACACACACACACACACACACACACACACATATATATATATACATATATATATATATATATATATATATATGCCCCAGATTCAGTCCTTTCATTATAGCACAACTTATTACATACATGTTGATGTGCAGGGGTATGCAGACTAAGACTGTGGGATGTGTTTTCATGATATTTTTCTGTAATAATGCATAATTTATGTGCAGTATGTCATGTAGTTCTTAACAGATAACAACTCATAGTCACTTTTCAAGAAGTATATGTTCTGATGTCTCCCTCTGACAATAAGGGCGAGAGGGTTTTCTGTAATGTATTTTGAGAAAATTCTTGCTATTTTGTGTTCGTAAGAGATACAGAGTGAACGTGGGAGACATAGGGGGAGGACATGCAGAAAAGGTCTCGGAGCCGGATTCAAACCCAGATGGCCTGCTCACAAGGAGTTTTATCATGTTTTTATTGCAGAATTTAAAGCAATTTGTCTCTATTTCTCAAATATCCTCCTTTCCTAGCCGTGGGCTCAGAACCTTAAGATGGGGTCGCCTTATATGCAATCACATAAAGTTGGAAAAAATTAAATGATCAATAATGAGTTAATGTTACGTAACAAACTTTTCTGTGATGCCTGCCAGCAACTATGCTGAGTGACTGATTGACCCATTCAGAGTATCAAAGGTTACTTACTTCAGATTTTGTCATGATAGTAGGATAAAGTCATTATTAAGAGTAGAGAAAAAGTTCAGTAAGTTAGCAAAAGGGATTGAGGAAATATATGTAGCATATTGTGTAAAATATTGAGTAATGTATACCAATGCACAAAGCTAAGACAGTTGGCCAATATGTAGGTGGGAAGCAACTTCAATCCAAAAGTCTGTTAACTAGTTTGTGCAAACTGTGTAAAAACTGTAACAAAAACAAGGCTCTAAACAAAACTTCCCTCACAGCTGTGCTGCTGACTGTTTCTGCATTAGAAAAAAGACTTGTCTCTCCCTTGACTTGTTGTAGGCAGGCAGATAGAGAATTGAAAAAAAAAAAAAAAATGACAGTGACACTTGTAGCTGTGCGCTATTGTACCAGCTGAATAGCTAATCTGCATCTGCCTGCTGATTTCAACAACGCTATATTCCAGACACCCCCAAATAAGGCTGGGGTGGTGCTGGGTTGGGGGATGTCTTGCCTTGCAATCAGTCCCCAGCAGCACATGGAGAGCTGCTGTAATTAAGGAACAGTGTCCCCCATGAATCGCATCCGTGAAGCAGGACTTTAATTCCCCACTAATTGAGGCCAACACGGGGAGGGGCGGAGGGAGAGACGAGGTATTTGAGGCTCCTGCCGGGTGGACCGACCACTGAGTTAGATGATTAGCTGAGGTGTAGCAAAGGTAACTAGGAAACTGAACCTCGCCAGCACAGCGAGACACACCTGCCCACCTCTCCCTGCCTCCCTACTCACACCCCACAGCTCTCCGGAGGAAACCCGACCCCAAATGGAAGCAAACTTTCCCATTTTAGCTCCACTTTATCGGCAGCTGTTTTCTCTGCTGGTGGGAGGCAAGGCAGGGAGAGGAAGGAAGAGGAAGAGGATCAGGCGCTTTGATTGATTTGCTTCATTTGGATTCGTATCTTTTGCAGTTGTGATTGCTGTCGATGGAGGTTTAGACAACTCCAGAGAAGAAAAGAGAGTTGGGGATGTATTTAGAAAATACGTAAAGAAATCATTTCTAGAATGTAATTTAATTATTGTGTTGATGTTAAAGTTGATGTATAATGCTCTTTTCCGGGTCCACACTAGAATTATTGGTTTCTACTAGAAAATGTTTCTATACTTTAATAAAAACACTTGATTTCTCTCATACTGCCTGTGGCTGCTGCACCGCTATTATCCATCTATCTGAGACACTCGGCACCAGAATGAACAGCTGATTCTTTCGAGTATGTTGTGGTCCAATGAAACATCAAATAAGCTGTTTAGAGTTACCAAAATGTTACAATGACCTTTGTTAACAGAATACACAAAGGGAACGTGGCAAAGTTCTTGCACAGAAATGAACTTGATGTTATGGTAGCAACCTGCCAATCATAAGGTAGCCCAACTAGTGACTGAGCCTTTATTCTAGAAGATTGTTGATGATTTGTATGTTACTTTCAACTAAGGCTAAATTTTCTACCCCCATTTATTCATCATCAGGTTTCACCTTATGCTTGGTTTGTCTTTGTATCAAGTTGCATCCCAGTACCATTATGTTTTGATATTCTTCCAGATGAAAAGGATATACAAAATGAGGGCATTATAAAATATTTAATAAATATCAATTTTACTGTGTGGTTACAGTTGTAAAGCATGTTTATTCCCAAGCAAACATGGTCTGCATAGGTTTGTGTGAGGTGCAAGTTGATCTTGAATTAAATCAGAACATATTAAATGTGATATCCAGGATATACAGTAGTTATATGGTACACTGTGCACTGAGTGTAGCTACATTATCCTACATGACCTGCATAAACATTAACAAAACTGATCATAAGGTAGCTCCATCTAAAAAATAATTTGTAGACAGGGTACATATAACTATAATTATTTACAAATCAAGTGTTACCACCATCAAGAAATATTTCAAGTTAGAAAGATGATCATCAGTTTACCCTTGAATGAGTTTATGTTTTGGGATCTTGCAACTGGTTGGAATTTCATGGTATGTTAATTCAACTAGACTAGAATTATCTTGGGCCCTACCTGAGCAGACTTATAAACGTATAAAATCATTTACCATCATATATAAACATGGGCTTGTAGTTGTGATTGATCAACCAGATAAAAAAAAAAGTCAGACTAAAGTTGCTGCAGGTTTCCCTGAAATCAGCATGTAGCAGCAAGTAGCAGTGAAACTGATGTGACAGTAAAGCACATTCCTCAGAGGTTTGAGTCCATATTGTCATGATAGCGTTACACAGTTGCTGCAGATTTCTGCACATCCAAGTTCTCATGTTGAATCTCATGTTGTACTCCATCCCAAGGCTGCTCTATTGGATGAGATCTGGTGACTGTGGAGGCCGTTGGAGTACAGTGAACCCATTGTCACATTTGAGAAACTATTTATTTATTTATTTTAATTCTTCCATTGTAGCCTGAGTTTTCAGTTTCCTGTTCTGCTGCTGGACTAAATCTGCTGAAGGGTTGGTTGTGTTATACATTCATATGTTCTTCTGCATACTTTTGTTGCAATGAGTACTTATTTGAGTTTCTGTTGCCTTCTGTCATCTCAAACCAGTCTGACCATGCCCCTCTGAACTCTGGCATCCACGAGGCATTTTCTCCTAGAGAACACACATTCACTGGATATTTTCTCTTTTTCAGACGATCCTCTGTAAACCCTAGAGATGGTTGTGTGTGAAAATCCCAGTAGGGCAGCAGTTTGTGAAATACTCTGACCAGCCCGTCTGTCACCAAACAACCATAAAATGTTCAAAGTCTCCTAATTCACCTTTCTTCTGAAGCTCGCTTTTAACTTCAGCAGGTCGACTTCACCGTGTCTACATGACTAAACGCTTTGAATTGCTGCAGTGTGATTGGATGACGAGATATTTGCATTTATGAGCAGATGGACAGATGTACATAATGTAGTGTCCAGTGTGTGTGTGTTTCTGTCTGTCTGTCTGCCTGTCTGTCTGCACGTGTCTGTGTAAGAAAAATCCACTTAAAGATTTGCATGGACATGTGTCAGAGAGCAGTTTTTAGTGGTATGCCTATCATATTTTCACCATTTAAGTTCATGGTAAACAAACTAAAAGTAAGGTGAGGAAAGCCGTCAAATCGGCTGACTCCGGCTCCAGGTGACAGTTGTTTTGTATCTGTAATGGTGCCGTTAACCGTCTTGGCTGCATGCGATGCCTCCTTCACTTTCATGTGTGTACTTCACCAGAGGCACTGGGTAAAAAGCACTGAGGAAGTGGCTGTAAGGCACATTGTCACTGAAATCTGTCAGACTCCTCTCTCTCACTCTGTCTCTGTCTGTCTCTCTCTCTGTGTCTGTATATATATAAAAATCTTTCCATTTCAGAGCACCTTGTGACAGCCGCAGACGCTTCAGCGGGCTGAGATCTACCTGCAATTGTCACTATTGTCTTAGGAAAAGTTGTGATTTATTCCTACGCAACTCCGCAGTGTGTGCACACATAGACGCGAGCATGCTGGCACACACAGCAAAAACCATCTCATGAACACACACACACAGAGTTGACTGCAGTAAATTGCTTCTGCTTGTGCTGTTTGGGACGTCACAAGAAACAACCATCAATGCTTCTTTTGCTGATTTAAAGATGCAAGCTTTACTGTACACCAAACAGCGTACAGATGGAGGGCTTTGGCATCATTTATACCAATTTTCTGATGCATCCAGCAAACACTTTTGATTTTTTTTTGGTTGAAAAGCTCATCCGATACTGAGTTATTTAGGCAATGTGAGGCCAAGGTAGGAGGAAACAGAGAACCAATTTGACTTTGTCTAAACTCGTCTCGGCTCACAGGACGACTTTGAGATTTTATCAAGTTATTCTGATCCGTTAAACTGATCTGAGCTGTGAAAAGACCAACTTTACACAGCAGCGATGGAAAATTTGTCCTTTTAGAATGATTCAGAACATCTTTCCATTGAGTTGAAATAGCAGCAACTAAAGCAAATCTCCCTCTGAAATGACTTCAGAGACATTTTGTTCAAGCATAGGGCCTTTCACTTTCAAAATGCAATCTGTTCAGTCTCATAAAGGCCTCAATTAGATGAAAGTCTTGTTGAAGGCGAGCCTGATGTGGAGGCTCTTCATCTGCTATGTGTACCACTCAATACAACAGAACATACTATAGGAGGTCAAGTAATGGGGAGTGCTAGCCTGTAGTGGAAGCACAGTCATTATGGATGAGGACGTGTCTGAAAATAATGTATCTGTATCTATAATGTGACCACTGCTGTGTCCTTGTTTGAAGCGCTAGCATGGCTTTGATTTATTGAGGTTTGTAACCTTGGCCAATTACCCACAAACACACTCACTTGCTGTTTTTTACGCAATAAAGGAGAACACTTCGCCTCCCCTTCTTTTACACTTTTGTTGCTTGCCTTGCACAAAAAAGAAGTAGTTAATTGGTAATAGTTGTGACCTTGTTTCTTTCTGTCTGATGATGTTTCCCCCTGATTATTTGTAATTCAGCTTTGCCCTCAACGTGCTGGAGAGCACTTCATTTACTTAGGAAATCACTGGTGGTCTAAGAAATCAAGCCTGGCTTGTTTTTCGCCTATTCATCTTTTTATCCGCAAGGGGCGAAAATGAAGGATCGCCTCAGAGATTCAGCTGGCATTGCGGACCCAAAAAGTCTGAAAAATTGATAGGTTTGGAATTTACATATCTGTTGTGCAATTGTATTCCCTGTGGCCAGCGTGAGTGCGCAGTTCATCAATAAAATATGACTGTCTGAGACACAAATATTGAAATCACGCCTGTCAAAATGAAGTTTGGGAGTGTGCACGTAGTCGTGGTGTGATAGTGTTTAACTAGCCGACTAGAGGTCAGAGGAGTCAACCCTTTTGTTTGGCGAGGGAAGGAAATCAAGGGAGATGTATTTGCATACATCTCAGGTGTTATGATTTATTTTGCTGTTGTTGGTCTTTGTTTATGTTGTTGTTTGTCATTTGCATTTAAAATGTGGTTTAAAATTTGCAGGAAGAGGGAGATAAAAGCACATCATTGTAGAATAATTGAGTAAGCATTGCCCTCTGGTGGGCGGGGGAGGAACTGATCACTGCTGTCTCCTTACAGCAGCTCTGTCAGTTTGTGTGTGTGTGTGTGTGTGTGTGTGTGTGTGTGTGTGTGTGTGTGTGTGTGTGTGTGTGTGTGTGTGT
>JAOWBC010000001.1:27622857-27646949 GCA_028566105.1 Hypoplectrus providencianus
GTGTGTGTGTGTGTGTGTGTGTGTGTGTGTGTGTGTGTGTGTGTGTGTGTGTGTGTGTGTGTGTGTGTGTGGCAGCTTTAAGCCGGATCCGTTGTTTAACACAGCAGGATATCATTTCAAAGGTAGCCAGTGAGCGCGCTCATACATGTGTATATATGTGTTTACATGTACTGTATACGGCTCTATATGAATAAATTGATGTCAAGCAAAGCAATGACTCTCCAGGGAGGGGGAGGAGGGACAAACATCAACTCCTCAGAGAACAAAATGGATGAGCTCTCTGCTTTACATTGATTAATTCACATACATACCCAACAAACAACCAGAGCAAATCTGAACAAGACAAAGACATGAAGGGCAGACACAAGCAGGGAGCATGGTCCTTTTGCAGCTACTTGGATGCTGGTTCTCCAAGGTCGAAGGGTTAACAGGCAGGTGGGCACCGCTGCAGCTGGTGCCTACAGGGCCCCAAGGATCCTAATCAATTCTTACATTCCAGGGGAAAATGATGAGAAACCGGCTGCTCAAAGGAAGATAGATGAGAGAGAGTTGCAGCAAACACACAGATCAATAATATTCATAGCCTCAAGGAGAAAATACGTTAAGTAAAAGCTTTTTACTCAATGGATGTGAGCGGGGATGCTCAATGAAGCAGCTGCTGTGTCCACCTTTATCCTCCAGAGAGAGAAAATGAGCTTGTATGAGCAAAAAAGAATGAAATTGTCCACTGTCAAGGTTCTGAAACATAACTATGTGCTGAGGGAGGATGAGAAAAAATGCCTTGTAACGCTGGTTAGTATATTTGTACATTTGTGTGGTCGATAATGTCTAAAAAAAATGTGAACAGGTACTTGAAAAATGGAGGGGAATCATGCTGCTTCTGCTGTGGTATGACAGTCCACAATGATGCAACATTCCTCACAGATCTTTAAAAACATTCTTAATTCAGCTAAGCAGCAACCATCGGGCAGATTGTACTGAGTAAAGACAGCTTTGCAATGGCTGACTACCTTTTGGACTTATGGAATGGGTCCAAAAACCTCTTTTATAAGTGTGTCGATGTTAAATCTGCCAACCAAATTGTGCACATCTACATCAAATTTAAAGGTGGGTGCTCTGAATTTGAAATTTCATCAGTTAGTGTAATGAATCTCTACTTAAACAACAGGTTCCTTGCACTTTAATTGCCAGGAAACCTAATTAAAAGTCAAATTAGCAGGGTCAAAAGGTCATTTCAAAACGTTTTCCCTCAGAATAGATAAGCTCCCGAAGAAGACGAAAAGAATTTTCCTTTAAAACTGAATTTGAAGGCTTGCATCAACACCAGCTGTGGCTGACTCCCAGATGACACCCACTGCAGACAGACAACACGCAGCAGGTGGGGTTATAAACTGATCTGGGTGCTCCGAAAGCCAAACACTACAAACTTTTCAGAGTTTACAAGAGCATAAGCAAGGATAATGAGATGAAAGGAGTGAGGAAAAGGTGATTTAGGTGTTGTGCGTTGGAGAAACAGAAGCGGAGGAGAGGTGCTGCAGAGGAGAGGCAGGAAGACAATGTAAGACAATAACAGATGGAGATGAATGGAGGAGGAGACTAATGAGAGGCAGGCTGGGAGCGGGTGATGGGCAAGGATCGGGGCGAGGGTTCAGGAAAGCCAAGGAGGTTTAGTTAGGCGCGAGCGAGATATCCACGGGTCTTTACCCGACTCTTAAATCACCCAGCGTGACAGAGACACAAAGGCTTGGTTTGACGCAGAGCTGTCAGTCGTCTTTTGAGCTGTTAATCATGGAGATCTGCGAGGGGCAGATCTCTTAACGTTGGAGGAGACGCCTGGCAGCAACAAATGAGCCCCACACTGCGACTCCCACGCAACCGCACACCTCTAAAGCCCTGCCAATGCCGTGATCCACCTGCAATCACCCTGCAGCAAATACCAGGCTCTCCCCTGTGCAGGCAGTCACATTGTGTATGTGTGTGTGAGAGAGAGAGGGGTGAGAGAAAGCCAGGGGAAAAAATGAAGGAAGGGGTAAGAGTGTGTGTCTGTTATCTTTTTGTATGTGTGGGCACGCGCTCAGTGAACTCTGCTTGATACAGAGGTACTGATGGTGGAGGTGGCGTTGAAATATGACAGCTCTCACTTGTTCTGAAGCCTGCCCTCAGAGTAAGCCCTGCAAGAAATAGAGAGATCAGTCTCACTTTCTCTCAGTCCACACACACACACTGCACACACACACACTAAGATGGAACTCTGTTAAGATGTGATTAGGCTGACTGTCAGTTGTGAGGGGTCCTATCAAGGTTCACTGCACGCCATGCGCACACAAACGGCCGTCTTAGCCGGGCTGCCTGACAGTCGGCTAGTAGAGGAATGTCGAAGCTGGAAATAACAGCCAGCCCTGACTTACAGCTGGACCGACAACGGCTGGTGCTTTGCCAAGTAGAAAAAAAAGATGGACCTGGAGAGCATGTTGAAAACAGGAAAGAAATACCAGCATCGATCAGCCTGGGTAGGGAAGGTATTAAGAGAGACAGGCCTATTTTGGAGTTGACAGACCAGGGCATCTACTTTAGCTCAGCGTGCACATTGTGTACCCTCTTTCCAAAAAGGGTGAATTGGTGCACTTATTTTGCTTTAGACAAGCTTTTCTTATAGAAGAAGCTTGTTGCACTGTTCATGAAGAAAAAAGTAATGAAATGGGAATTCTGAACGAAAGGGTTGCTCTGTTCAAGTTGTTCTAAGGCACAGCCAGGTTTAAGCAATAGGCTATCAGCTCACTAACACGCTCATACTGACAATGTTAGCATACTAATGTGTGCAAACATAATGCAGGTATACCACTATACATTAGCATTTTTAGTAAATGTTTTAATTAGTAGTGATATCCCAATGAAGCTTCATAAATTCCATGAATCACAATGACCCTGCTTTTCCAAGCATAAAAGAGACCCTGTGGTGACCTTCGGATATACAAAAACACAAAAAGGCTCAATCTACAGCCACCCTTTGGTTTTTCAGTTCTGGGCTACTATATACACATGGCAATGCAGTATGAGCTCAGTGGAAAATGTTGTGAAGGGCTTATTTTAAGATTTTGCAACATGATTTTTTTTATTATAACGAACAAATAATTAAGAATTCAATAAATTTTGCCAATAGATCTCTTCAACTTCTACACACTGCTGACTTTAATGAGGAATTATCTTTCAAAAAGAATCAGTCTGAGCAAGCATTTTGACACTATAACACTAGATGCACAACTACACATTTCAGGTGGGTGCTAAAAAAGTACTGAGGTTCATAACCCAGCCCAGCACGTGGGTACAGATCCAAATTCTAGTGAGAATACCAATAAAAACACCCCTCAGTTTCAGTCTCTTTATTCCAGTCTTGGGCTCTTTATTTCTCTGCTGCAGTAATGCTTGGGGTTGATGTGGCTCCCTGTGCTAAGATAATCAAAATATGTCATTATGAACCAATATGGATGGGGGATATTGAGTCCCATCTGGAAGTGAAAGCAGGATGGAGAAATAGAAATTCTCACATCGGCTCAGCAGTAAAATTGCTGCCCCACTGAGAGGCAGACATCATAAGCTGGGCTGTAGGGACATACATATGTATTGCACAAACACACTTTCTGTGCAACACACACACACACACTCACAAACAAACACACATAAATGCATGAATTCACGCAAACAGACATATGGGAAAGCATGCAAAATGTGCATGCACTTCTAAAATTGCACAAGCATGCTCTCACCCACACATATCCATGCACAGTTACTACACACCTTCACAGTCAGCGTGATGCTCGATGAACACGATGTATTTGTGTATGTTAGGTGAACCGACATATCTGTGTGTATGTATGTGCGTGGGCCCCAGCTTGTGGTGTCTGGCTCACAGCATGCCGGTAAACAGCATGCAGCCGAGACGATGTGGGGACTCCAGGCTCCATGATTCATGCAGACGGGTTGATTAAAGAGCAATCGCTGCCCCCGCAGTGCGAGAAAGGGTGGCATAATCACCGTAAGAAAACACAGTTTGGTAGCATAAATCTCTGCACGCTTCGAGTTATGAAAGTTTGGAGTGGAGCAAAAAGTTCACAAATGTCTAAAGTTGCCAAAGAGGCCAATGATAGAGCAAGCAGATTCCCACTGAGTGGCCAGATAAATAAAGTCAGTGTGTAGCTAACTGAGCATTATAATCGCTGTTTTCATGGGGCGGCAAGAATAGTTTAGCATACAAGAAAACACTGATGCCATACTTAAAAGCTGCTCTATCAATATTTTTATTAGAGCAATAGATTAAATGAGCATGTGTAAAGTGAAAGGGGTCTTTTGCATGAATAAAGCAGCAGCAGACTCTGTAGTTCCCCTCAGCTATATGAAGAATTTTAGCAACTTCAAGCACATTGGTTTGGTTTTATAGCCCATAACTTTAATATATTTATTCACTCTTGCTTCTCTGATCAGTATCTTGAGCTTTATTGGGCTTCTGCTCTGATGTACATTATCAATCTTGGCACAGCTCTGATGTACATTATCAATCTTGCATCAAACCCCACAGAGACAAATGCCCTATTTTCCATGCAGACTACAACTCAGCTTGACTCAGCTCAGCTCACTTTACTCGTACTTATCCACATCACTTTTATCTCTTTTATCACACCACTGACAAAGTAGCATTGAACTGGATGGAGGTGGATGTTTTCAGGAACAAGACAAGGTCAGAAATGTTGGTAGGAAAGTGTTGTGCCGGAACCAGAGCCGGGAGAGCTAGCAGCAGAACAGCAGCCTCTACAAACAGCAAACTCAGGCAGAGATAAAGAGGAAGTACAGAGTGACATAGCAAGAGGTGGCCCAACAAGTGATGTAGACTGACTTTTAGCTGTCAGCAAGACAGATTCAGAGCTGATCTTCTTGCTGTTGGACCAGAAAGTAATATTAGCTGACTTGCTATGTCTTGTGTCTTTGCATTTCCTTTATGTCTGACTTTGTTAGCAATGTTGTTTCCTAGCTCTTTTAATATAACTAGCGCAGTCATATCAAACCTGTGGGTCATTCACCCACATCCTCCTCACCTGGACATGAGAGGTTTAGGTGTTTTTGTTGCTTCCATTTGGACATGATATACAAATTAATTTTCATGACTCATTCGCTGTGTTGTTGACTCGCCGTGATTTAAAGAAAAGGGCTCAAGGAATGGCAATTCAGCTTAATTTGTCCCTCACTAATAATTCAATAGATTTTACAGAAGCATCTCATTGAGTGCATTGGTTGCTCTTTGCTGGCTGGTTAAACTGAATAAGTAAATCTTTACTGACGTTGGCTGGTAGATGATAAACACAAAACAAAAAATATTTGGCTACAATTCACAGGCAATGTGAGAGAGAATTCTGTGTATGGCATGCACATTTTTTAAACATTTGTTTGTGAGCATAAAAGCTCTTTGAAACTAATATGACCAAACTCTATTCTGATTCGCCATTTATTTGGTTTCTTTCAAGGAATTTGAAACAGCACTGCATAGCTCAACTAATATGACATTCCTTTTAGCATTTAACACACTTTCAGTCGTCTGTATAAATAAAGTCTGAATATGAATAAAGCTTAAAAGAATTTGCAGAGCCCAGAAAATATTGACTTGGTTACCGAAAGAAGAAAAAAAAACTGATTTATGAATTTCTTTAAATAAAAAATAAATATTACTGTTCTTTAAAATTATTTCAAAGACTAATGTCATAACTTAATTGGGACAAGTAAAGCTTCATAAACCCCTTCTTGTATTTATGAACCATTTCCTTTATTTATATTGTAACTAGATGACCTGTAAACCACTGGCTCAGTGCTAAATGTGGGAGACTGACATGGTCCAAAATAATAAAGAAGAAAATCCAAAGTCATTTCTTGATATATTATTATAATCAATGTGCAAAGGACTGTATGAGTCAAAAAGCCTTTAAACCACTTAGCTACTCTGTGAGTCAGACTCTGCTCAGTGGTGGCTGATTAACACCAAACTAAATGTGACTGTGTCATCAGCCAACTGAAGTCCACCAGCCAAATCTATGCCACATCAGAGCTGCATTCTGACCAGACTTCTGCAGAGAGCACACCTACACTGTTCTCACTTAACAAAGCAAAACCTCTTGCTACCTAGACTGCACCCACGCTCACCCTGTTATCATCCTCTTCTCTCCCTCTTAGCCCTACTCTCCTCTCCTCTAGGCCATGCAGACAGCGCTGCGTACTGTGGCTGTAATCGATAGAGAGACTGCAGACAAGAAAAGAAAGACAGATAGATGATAAAGTTGTATTACCATAACCATACAGGAGAGTGACCATTTACAACATGACTGGATAAAATGTTTAACGTACACAGATAGTTTTCATAGCGTGAATGGAATGCACAGGAGAAATGGGTTCCAGCTTGTTCCAAATGATTCAGCAGCAGTTAACATAACAAGCGGAGAGTGTGTGAAGGAGGAAGTGCAGGAGGCGTCTGACCATTGATTACTGATGCCTCATATAAAATCTCATAACGTGGATCCAAGGGTGACTGGCACAATCCTATGGTATATCCAAACATAGAAATAACATGTCACAGATCCACTGTACACCTGACAAAATGTAAAATCATATATTACGAACCATAATAACTTAAATAAAGGCATATGAAACCAGACGCCTTTAAAAATACAACATATAAGCAAGCTAAAAACGCTATTGTCCTTTCCTGTTCTCTTGATGGCTTGTAGCTTTAGAGGTTTCAGAGGAAAACACTCAACAAAATGACAACATATATATTACATCAACAAGTCTTCAGATGCTCTGTAAATTGCATTGTCTTTCCAGTTCCAAGGAGGACATGATGACTTGACCGCTTTGGCAGATGAGCATCAGCAGCCCCACTGCCCTGTTAACAAGAGGAGTCCTGGGTTTCTCTCTTTTACTTCTTATTTTTTGAAATCCATTAGTCAAGTCCTCCAGGAACAAAACACACAAGTGTAGAGCACAGTTCTGCGTGTTGTGAGTAATGGCCCCCAAATGGCCTCTGTGGCGTTGTATTCCTCAGAGGCCTGGAGCCACAGACTCAGAGGTATCAGAGCTTATTGCCTCTTGCTGGAGCAGGACTTGCAGCACTGCTGTCCATAGAACTTGTGGTTACAAACGCCGTGCTGGGGAACCAAGTGACACCAGCTGAAGTGGTCCACGCAGTGTTCATCTGTAGAGAAGACAAAAAGTAAGGCATATTTTTAACAACAGTTAACTGAGGCTGCATTCTATTCTTGGCTGGACTGTGGCAAAGTAGAGGCCAGTCCTATAAATGTCCCTGAGTGAGAGAGGGATAAAGTTACACCACTGATCAGTGAAGTTGGCGTCCCCCATTAACAAACTCTCTTGTCAACCTTCTGATTTCAGTTATTTTCTCCCAGTTCTAATTGCTTCTCTGCTCATTGTTTGTAGGTTTTGTTCTGTGAGCTGAATTATCAGGTAAAAAACACAGAATCATTCACTGAGGGGCTGTTAGCTGAGCTGCTGCTAATGTTTGCTCAGCTTGTTTCTCTGTCAACTTAAGATCCAGATGTTCAGTGGGTTTTTAATGGGAGCCGAATTAACCGCAGAGGTCTCTTTCTTCACGAAACAAACGACTAGATGATTAAAACCAGTAAAAAAAAAAACACTGAATAAAGTAGTTTCAAATAAAAAAATCTGTGTTTTTGCCAGAGCTGAGCTGTTAAAGTTTGCTCAGCGTCTTTCTCTGATAACTTGCAGAAGTCTCATTACTAAGACCTCAATTCTGTTTTCCAAGTGGTCAACATTTGGGGCTATGGGTATGCTCTCAATTTTATTGGATTTAACACTGATCTTGTACGTTTGAAAAATCTAAATTAATTTATTGAGAATGACAGATTGTTGCTAACGACAGATAATGTTTCCAATGATGTGATTGCAGAACAAATAAAAACACACAACACACGAATACCACAGCAGATAATTCCAATACCTAATTTATAATAAATAAATAATTGACATTATAGACACCACCAATTAGCCACAATTTAATACACTGGCCATACAAAGTTCAGCCATATGTTGAGTTTCTATTCTGTCTTGTTTAAGTTTTTATATTTGCTATTGTGTAATCTTTCTGTTTGTTTGCCCTTAATATAGTCAAAATAGCCATCAAAAGCCTTTTTACTAGATTTATAACCTGGAAGATTGCTCTTATTTTATCTATTTATTTATTCTTTGGTCAAATATCAATAAGTCAACTAATCCTTTCAAAACTTGTTCCTTTAAATATACAAGAGTATAGGCTGCAATCGTGTGAGAAGCTCTTTAAGACACAGAGCTGAACACTATCCCAGCTGGCTAACATGTTCACAACACCCTCAATAACATGCTGATGTTCAGCAGGTATTATAATCACCATTCACACTGTGTTAGTTTAGTCTCTAAGTGTGCAAACAGTCACAAATTAGCACCCAACACAATGCAGCTGTGGTTGGTGGTAGGTGTAAACATGGGCTATAGAGATGTACATTAACTTGACCTACTTGCCATTGTACTATAGTAAGAAATCATCAAAAAGAGAAAAAAACAGGGAATGTAAACTCCACAATACTAATTTCATTGTCAGAATAAAATGAAAGTGTAATAATTTGTCTTTTTCCCCTCAGGGGAATTTACCTTTCAGTGTTGGTCCAGCAGCTGTGACCCGGCCTGGGCGTTGTGCTGGAGCAGGGGGAGCAGCAGGTGGGCAGAAGTGTGTGTTGCACGCTCTGGAAGTGACAGGTCTCTGGTGGGGAAGGCAGCCAGCTGCAGGGCGACCTTGCCTGAGACACTGGATGGATCGAGTCTGGACCCCTCCGCCACAGGACACAGAGCACTGAGACAGGGAGACAGCAGAGAGACAGAAACAAACAGAAGTGCAGAATGAGAATGAGGGAAATGAGGAAAAGGCACAGGGATATAAATAGGAGGCGAAGATCAAAACATTCAAGTGCACGCAGAAAAAGGAAACGTCATAAAAAGAAGCGAAGAAGAGGGATGGAGGAAAGAGTCTATGCAGAGACAAAGAACAGATGAAGAAAACAAACATCCCATCCAGCCTGTACTTGCCCTCCAGCGGGCTGTCAGGAGATATCTTCTCTGGTGGAAACATACCAGGATCACAAGCTCGAGATCAAGCAGAATACGACACTGTGCTATAAGAGGTTGCCCTTAAGACTTTTTGCATAATAGATGATACAACACATAGCCTACACAACCTGCCCCAGTAGACTCCGTATCAGAGTGGAGTTTTTGAATTGTATCTGAGGCCCATTCCACACACAAGAACAAGAACTGTGCAATGCCTGCAAACTACCACCACCTACACTGTGCAGCCTGCTGCCTCTGAGGTTTTTGGGGAAACATTGGTATTAGAACACAAGAGCCTCTCGTATATCTTGTATCGATTGATTGTTTTGGCCCAGACTCTGTGTTGCCTTCCTCATCATGCCAGCGCCTCCCAGAGAGAGGGGCCTGGTAAACAAAAATCTATCAAAATCTCAAAGTCTCACAAAGTTCTTCTTTAGTAGAATAGTTAGTTTAGGAGCAACCGATCACACAATAGGATGATTTTGCTCCTAGCTAACTTTTGAAGTACTCTGATATTACTGACAGCAGAGTACTATACCCACTTCTCTCAACTTCCTGAACTTGTTTTGGCGAATTGACTTCTGTCTTGCCCTACTTATTTTCTTTTGCTTGGCCTGTAGAACTCTCTGTTATTGCATGTAACCACTTCTGCACCAATCTGACAAAACATCATCTAATGGCGATTCCACCTCTGGGGGCAAGGGCTGATACTGCTGGTGTTATGGTGTATTCAACAGATATCTCGTCTTCCTTTGCTGCCCTCTGGTCACTGTCAGCTCAGCATTTGAGATACAAGAATGCAGTCGGATCTGGGATACAGCATATGTAACTGGATTGGTTCAAAAGTAGCTAGTTTAGCTAGTCCTGTCCTTAGTCCTGTTGCATAAGAATCAGCATTTATATTCCAGTATCTGTTGAGTGAGATAACTTTAGCACTGGACTTTTGTAGGAACAATGTATTCTGTTACAGCTGTAGACTACAGACTAGGAAACATACAACAAATATGCAGATCAACTTTTATTTTGGGAAAGTCCCCAACAAAAGATTGTCTATAGTAAGTGAAAAGTTTGTCTCTTATCAGAGCCACATGGACATTACTTATGCATGTGGAGAAATACAAAGACTCCAGCCATTCTCCCAGACACCGATAAATGTGCAGGTGACTGATGAGAGATCTAAGCGTCGTCATGGCTGTGACAAATTCCGAGTTTGAGCCTCCAGTCATACGTTACATGTCCCAGGATTCAATTTTCTACCAAATATCCGTGTAGTGTACCTCATAACTGAGCTTCGTGTGGGAGAAAAGCTCCAAATTGGAAGACTGTCAGCTGGAACGCACTTGTAACTCTAAAAGTCTCTCATGTAGACAGATTAGGATCAAAGCCTGAGCAAATGTACCTGTTGCCAGGGAGATGAGTACCAGCCTAAGACCACAGCACTGGAGCTGGTTCTGCCAGGGACAACCCGAGGGAGCTCTGGGCAAGGACCTCGGTTGCAGCCCTGCTGGAGATCCACCAAAGGTTTGGGCATATTTCTGCACCTCCGTATTGGAAATTCCACAAACCTGTGTGGGAAAGAACAGGTTGTTGGCTCGGAATTGTTTATTCCTACAGATCATACAGTGTTAAAAGCATTTTGATAGTACACAGATGACACAGTGGGGCCTTAAGTGTGTGTGCAGATCTATTAGAGTGTCTTGGTGTGCAGTTGAAGTCACATACCCGCCCTGTGAATTCCTCTCCCCGCAGCGAAGCTCTCTTTTCTGGATGCCTGAACCACACGACCTGGAGCACTGAAAGAGGCAGTCGGACAATTTTACAAGATGAACTATGTGAGTGTGTGTGTTGGTAATGTAGCAGGTTCCCGTAGCAGGAAGCACTACAAGGTCACTTATTGTTGTAGTAATCAAGCCAAAATACTAGGTGCTCGACTGAATATGTTTCAGTTAGTCTATTTGAAGAGCCGACAGCATATATGAACACGTTTGTGTTTAAGTGCCTGGTCCTTTTTCTAAATTCAAACCACCATTCTGGGAGTTGCATAAGTATCTTCCCTGTGTTTTATCTTGCTAGTCTTGTGCTTCTATCCTAACCCTTACACTGACCCTTTTCATTTTACATTCAGCAACATGAACTATTCAGCCTGTAACTGAGTGCCCTCTCATAATACTGTACTTAATATAAATGAGAACAAAGACTTTGCAGCAGCAAGGCAGGTAAGAGTTTCCAATCTCATGCACAACATAATCACATGCTATCTGAACTGACAATTTAACTAAACTTTTTAGATATAAAGATAAATATTTAAATAATCTCATTGAAGGCCATTGATTAGCTTCGGAGACAGCAAGCATACCTTAGGAATTGTTAGCAAATCCTTGATGAAGTTTATTGTATGACAACATAATTTGTTGGCATGGAAACCTTCACAGCCCTAACCTTCATAATCCCGCGAAAAAATTTCACAAATGCTGAGCAAAGTTGGTGATATAAAGTGGATATTTCACCAGAATGACTGGTTTTGTCAAATTCTGTACAGATATATTCTTCTAATTTACTGCGGTATATTTTTCTTAGGTACTTAGTAAAAAAGATAACACACCTGCATTGATCCATGGTGGGATAAATTAGGTTGGTGTAGCTGTTCAACAGATAACAGGGTTCATGGATCTTTTTTAGTTAATTGAAGCATATTTCAAGCATTTGGGGTATGTAAACCAAAACTTCCCAGAGTCCCAAAGCCTTTATCATCGTATCTAAGCTGCTACAGTTTTAAGAATTTCTCTACACCCACTTAGTCATGGTGTGTGTTTCACTAGCTGCTCACAATAACTTTGATTGTAGGTTTTGATCATGATTAGGTAACGCATGCACACTTCCAGAGTAAGCGATTAAGGGCTTATCTGGCTATGAAAAGTGAGTTAATGTAAGAATATTCTGTATATGAATATTTCATGTTAGGTATTCTAATTTCTCCTCTTAATATACATGGTTGTGTAAATTGTTTCTTAACAGAAGCTGGAGTGTCAAGTATTTTAAGGAGCATATTCAAATTGTAGCAGAATTCTAACCTTGAAAGCATAACAGTCAAACTGAAACATTTTTTTAAAAAGGTTTTGTTTTTAAGTAAACGTAACAAAAAAAACAACAAAAAAACAGACTTATAAAACTTTAGTTAGAACAGAATAAAATAATATGATTTGAAAATAATAATAATTATGATTATTATCATGCTTCTTTATATATATATATACACACATATATATACCGGTCCAGTGTGTGCACCAGACTAATATATGATATGATAAACTCATGTTACTTTCTGTAAGAATACAACAAGTAAATGTAACATATTGATATAATACAGTATACAATAGCACAAAAATGGCGAGTAAAATGATAATGTGTCCAGCAGAGAGTCAATGGAGAGGGCCTCTGTGTGTTCCAGTCTGTTCACACTGCTGTGGTACAGTCTGACAGCAGCAGGTACAAAGGAGCGCCTGAAGCGCTCTCTTTTCAGCCTGGCTGGGATGACCCGGTGGCTGAATGAGCTGCCCATCTGCTGCAGCTCATCTTGGAGAGGGTGAGAAGGGTTGTCTAAGATAGCTTTGATTGTGCCCATCATCCTCCTCTCCAGACTATCCAGTTCCAGCCCAACCACAGATCTGGCCCTACTTAACAGCTTGTTGAGTCTGCTGGCCTCATCAGACATCATACCAAACCATCTCCCCACCGCACCACAGCGAAGAACAAAGCCATGGCTACTCCAGACTGGCAGACGGGTGTTATATGTCATGAAAGACATCTTGGTGTAAAGGATCTAGTGAAGACTTCTCATGTTGTAATGAGTCAGTTGAAAATAGCAATCAGGCTTTCTTAGAGCTCAAGATGAATTATTACCATGGTTGTTTTTTGTATAATCTCAGTTCACAACCTAAGATACATAAACAAACATAAAAAGAGTCATTACATTTGAATATGTTTGCTTAAAATATGAATCAAGTAATGTAAATGTGATCTGTGTGACACTTTAGATCTTTTATTGGTCACAAAGAGTTTTTGTCCCGCAATTTATTTTGTGAAAGATTCATTCTAATTTCTTTTTGTCATTTATTTTTTCCTCTATTCCCGGTCCAGTTCATCCATCTCCTGCATTTACTAGTTTGCCTTTCAACAAGCTCCGACGCTGAGCGGAGCTGACAGTTCTTTCCAGCCTGGATGAAGGCTTGCTGTTGGCGTTCTGATCTATTGAGGCTGCTAGCTGTGAAACTTGCTTTCTCTGTTCTATGATGGAGTTCTCTCTCTATGATGGTTAATTTTATTTAATTTTATTTTTTTTTGAAAAACAAGAGCACAAGGAACAAGCCTTTGTTTTCTTAATTCTGCAGGACTGACAACAAGCCTGTGCTTATTTCTGTTGTTTTATAAGGCTGCAAATCATAGCCGTGCTGGAAGAGTTTCAGTGAGGTTATGTGCTGTCTAATGGACCCACCGTGCAAAGTGCTTCTGTAACAGTGCATTTTTGTCAAAATTACTATCAAGCTGAAAGTTTCTGAACACATTCACCTCAAGGCTACTGGCCCTTCATGTCTCTTTTTTCCTACCTCTCCCCAGGGAGTCGGGATCCACTGCAGCCTTTCGTTCTTGGGGCAGCGCCGCAGGACGCAGGTCTCTTGGGCTTTGGGTTTGTGGTGCTGTCTGCACATGCTGTCGGGCACCACAACCGCTTTGGCCCCTGGATCAGTGCTGCGGCAAAACACGCTTCGCTTCCTCAGGCCACGGCCACAGGTCTTGGAGCACTGTAAGTGGACAAGAAAGGAACTAAAAGTCACAAAAGTCTGAACAGACACAGATGAGCAAGTTTGTCCTCAGGAGAGTATTGATTCAATCAAGAAAAGTTTAATAACCATAAATTGCACATGCAAGCACGTAGACCATAACTGAGCCTTGTACCTTGGTATTAATGCTTTAACCTTCAGCTCTCATCACATTTTGCAGAGGTTAAATCCTTGGCACAGGCACTGTGAATGTATTTGTGATTCCCCACATGGTGTACAAGCAAACAGAAGGTCAGCAGTTTGATGACAGCCCATTATGGCCTAACATTAAATACAATAAACCAATAACTCGCCGATGAATGTGACCCCAACCCATCAAAGTATCCACAGACAGCAGTCAGTGCTGCTGTAAACTTCAGCTGAAGGCAGAGGTGGACGACAGAGTGGAACTGCTCCGCTGGGACTGACAACCGCAGCCGTTTAAAGTGACAACATGGCATCAATCCATTAGACAATAGGCACACACACATCTGTGTGCGTTCATTTACATACACATCACTGCACTCACACATCGTATTTTGTCACTGAAAGGTCTGATTGATCTTTATAAGGGACACTGGCCTCAGCTCTGTGTGACCGCCAGCTCAACTCGGACTGGTATGACACAACAGCCCCGGCCCACCACCCAGGCGTCCTAAAGAATGATGGCTGAACGACAGCTGAGTTTCCGGACTGTGCAGGTCACAGCAGCTGAACATCAGATCTGCTGCCAGGGTATTAATATTATATAGAGGGAAAAGAGCAAATAAAAGCTGCTGAGTGTGTGATGCACTGTGGTTACAGAGGAACCAGCCAAGCCAAAATTGTGTCATACTTGGTTAAAAGTAAACAGGATGAGACGGAGACAGGATTGTGTTATTTGATTTTTTGTAAAGCCAATTTTTGATTGTCTAATCAAAAATTGGCTTTACAAAAAACACAATCCTGCTAACAAGTTGCAATCACCTGATTGAAAACCAGATTAAAACATCGATGGTCACTATTCTGTGATTGTCTTGTGTTTCATGGGTGCACTGGGAGGGCAGCTATAAAGAGAACTAGAAAGACAATGCATCTTCTTTATCATGATGATAAAAAATGGTTAATTGTCAAAGAGGTATAGCTGCTGTCACAAAGACTAATTTAAATCACAAAATGAAAGTCTCTGACCTCTGAAGGACATGTTGTCTTAAAAATAAAAAAATAAACTAATAAGACCATTTTTCAGCCAGAAACTTTCAAACGAATCATGTGTGATGGATGTGTCCATCACGAAAAGATAAGATAAGATATACTTTATTGTCCAATAGGGACATTTATCTTGGGCTTCAAGCCTCTGCAAGAGTACCAAAATCTAAACTACAAATAGTGATATTTTATCAGAATCACTTTATTTTACATATTTCAAGAAGTATTGGATGGAACATAAACAGCTTGCACTGACCACATCCTGTGAAACTGCTATTGATTACAGCCTACTGAGAAGAACTCAAAGGGAGGTTTAAAAAGAAATGAGCTGACAAGGTCACTGTGCAAACGCGTTAAAAGTTCTGTCATGTTAAAAGCTGTGTGACCTGTATCTTGTATATGTCATGAAGCTGCACTGCGAGGAGAGAGGCACGGCATTTATGCAACCTTACTTGGCTGAAAATGCATCTGTATGTTGTGAAAATGAAATAAATTATAGTCAGACAATTTTAAACACAATTTCTCACCAAGAAAAAGTTTGGTGCATTAAAGAGAACCTTGCAACATCTAGTTCTTTTGGCAACTACATGCAGGTAAAGTTCACTCTGATTCAACTGCTCAAATCCATTTTGCTAATACGGACTGTAAGAACTAAATGGATCACTTGGTGATATCAATGTAAACAGTGTCTTAAAAACCAGCAGTAATGTATGAGGAAAGACACTGTGGGGCTCTGAAGAGTGGCTCATTTGTTTCTAGATGAATGGCACCATACTGCATTTTGTGATTTGTTTTCAATGTTCTTTACATGTTCAACAGAGGGCAGCAGAGCGCTGGTTTTAGCAGCGTGAAACATCAGACAGCTTGCATCGGAGCAACTGTGCTCAGTCAGTGTGTGTGTGCATCTCCTCCTACGCACAGATGTGTTTCTGTCATGCAGATGTCTAAACATGTTCCTGTGTTTTAACCTGGGGTTTGTGATGACTTTTAGCCAACAATTTCATTTTGACTGACGGGGCATGTAACCTGGAAACCATTGACAGCACCAACAAGGACTTTTACTACAAACAAAGATGTGACAGAGGTATCATCATCAGGACTGAAACGTGTTTTCCTTTCTTAATTCCTTCAGCGCTTTACTTTTCTATGAACCAGTAAGAGAGTAACTACTGGCGGAAAAACAGACGTGTATTGTAAATATTAAAATGAATAATGGCTGAATTCCATTGAGTTGCTTCAGTTTCAGGGTTCTGGTGTTGTGCCTAGAGGCTCGCTGTCATGCTGTCATGGATGTGGGATACTTGAATAGAACAATCAGCCATTGTTAATGTTATTAGTAACACCTGTGCTTTTCCTAGTATGACAAGATCAAATGTCTCCTGTGCAAAGGGCCTGCAACAACATTATAAATGATGTGTATTTCATTTTTGTACACTACAGCAAAAAAAAAAAAAGATTTGTTTTCGTATGATTTGTATATGATTTATTCAAGGTCAGCTAAAAAATGAAACTCCAGACTTTGGAGAGTGTGTTTGTATCTAAATGGGGGTTTAACCACAAATTGCTCTCATTTTAAACTTAAACCCTTTAAATGCTGTTAGCATGCATCTGGATCGTCTTTGTCACTGAGAATTACAACAAGCCTAAGGGTCTATAGCATGGGTGTATAGCCTACCAGCAAAAGGATGCTACTTCTATCACTGTTTCTGCAGAAATATATATTATAATTTATTGCTAAAGAATTTTTTTCCCATAGTTTTTTCTGGATGTTAATGATATCCATCCAGAATTAGTCAAAACAGGTTATAAAAAAGTCTATATCACTAATTGTCAGAATTAAAAACCTCTCCTTTTCTTCAGAGTTCATGACAGAGGTCACTAGCAAAAGAACAATACTGCAAATGTGCAGAACGGATTGGGCAGGACATACAGATCAGGTACTGACGGCTTACCAAGAGTCTGGCTACACTTCTCTGGTATCGCTTTAGAATTGCACAAAAGCAAAAGCGTTAAATCATCTAGGCACCATAAAAATCTTAGCCAGTCCATCTAAAGATATGGATACAAATGATATATGAAGCCATGTTGCCAGTGTGTCTAAAACTATTTCATTATCTTTTAACCAACCCACCTGTGACCAGGACCCGGTGCTCCACTCAGGCGGGCAGGCCTGGGTGTTGCAGGGCTGGACCTGGGCCGGAGAGATGACGGGACAGAGGGAGTGCACCACCACCTCTTCCCTCTGATAGGTCACCTTCCTCAGGCAGCGCAGCGTCCTCGTCTGCTGACCTCCTCCACAGGAGCGACTGCAGGAACCCCAGTCTCCTGTTGCCCAACTGTGGGAGGACACAGAAAGGGAAATTATGAGGGTGGACACTCGAGGAAAATGCGACATTCATCAGCGAATGACTGGGTTTATGCTAAACTGTGCATACATACATTGGAATATATAAACACACAGGAAGCAGCTTGAGACTTAATTTCAGCCTGTCATCAGGATACCAACCACATGATGCAGCTCTTAATCAGGACAGTCAACCACAGGTTTAAACTCTAATCTGCTGCTTATATTTTTGGACTCAAACACAAATACACACAATTCCACCCTAAATTACACCTTATATCACACTGAAACCACTTGTTATTAGGCGGTTAAGACTCCAACTGGTGAACAAGCTGGGTTTCTCTTGCCTTACCAAAAAGTAATGATTCATGAAAACCTAAACTTGCTGCTTCTTTTAAAATACTCACAACATTTTCACACATTGATCTTTGTCACTGCACAAATTGGTAGTTGAGGACAATGAAAATACACAAGCCAAAATATATATGAATTCATATCCATCCATCTGACCTGAAACTAAACACGGTGACCATATTGTATATACAACTCTCCGTAACTGCTTTCCCAGGTCTCCAAGGCCAACCGCAATATACAACTTACAGTACAGTTACGGACATGTGGGGACAATAATCCATCACTCTCTTGTCCTCTCCTGTGTTTTTCATTCCTATTTCTATCTTTTCGCTTCTCTTCTCACCTGTCCTCTCACCTCCCCTCATTTTATTTCCATCTCCGATGTTTTTTGCCTCTCATGTCCCCTCTCTCCTTTAGTGTCTTTGAAATCCTGCTCCTCTACTGATGAAAGCCTACTGCTGCCTCTAAAATAGCTTCTGTCTTGGCATCAGGGCTGAAAGGGGAGATTACAGCAAATGAGTGGTCTGACAACCACAGGCTTAGAAGAGGGAGATGGAGAGATGGGCAGATGGTTCAGTCCACTTCTGAGACGACATGATACCGCAAAGACCATTCCTCCACGCCGCCAACCTGCTTCAGGGGAAGAAAAATGCTTTCATTCTTTTTCAAACGCCACAGACAAATGAAGCAGCAGGACTAAACTGCAATTTGGAAAGGGGAGAGATGTGAACCATTGGGACCTGAAAGCATCGGTTTTGGAATTTTGGGGACTGTTTGCTTTTTTTCCCTGCTGTTTTGCCTGGCTTATAAATAACAATATATCATTGGGGAAAAGTGGCTTAAGTGCCACTCCGCTTCGCTGCAAACCACCACTGACCTAGCTGTAATTTGTATCTCTGAAATATTTCAATAACTGACATATTTTGAGGTAGAAGAGTGCACTGCTGCAGGGGAGGTCCTGAGAAGCTCACTCGTGCATTTATAGCACACTCGCCTGCACAACAGTTACCACCAATGAATGAACATTTATTCTTCTCCTGATTTTGAGCTCAAGTTACATCTCGTTGCTTAACAAGACATTTTCCATCTCTGCCAAACATGTTGCTTTACTCATTGTAACTGATCAGTTTTTTAAAAAAGATTTTTTAAACCAGGTTTAAATATTTCGTACTTGGACAGTTTCTGTTTGTATAAATTACTTCATTCACCTTTCTCTGACCTGCTCTATCAGCATAAAAAACTGTATTTTTCCAGTTAATTTCATGAATGGTATTTTACTGTATATATTAAGGGCATACTATCATGGATATATAAGAAGAACTGGATACAGCGTTGGACGTGGAGTCTGGTTCACTCCTATGAAAGTTGCTTAGTGGCACATGAAGCCTAAAAAGTGATCACTTCCCACTCGGTCATTCTTGGTGTCATTCTCATGAATGGAGGAAAGAAAAAATCTGGATTTGGCTTTTAAACTTTAATACTTTAAGGACTTTTTATTCCTATTTATTTCTTTATTCCTTTCCTTCCCATCTTTATAAATCCATAAATGCCTGTTGATGCATCTTCAGCACACAACAGGGATAGTTTTGGAAGTCCTTTGCAGCCATCTAGTGGTGGGAGTGAATACCCAATAACCAGTTATGCCTAATGTCTTAAATTTGCTTCATAGCTAAATTCACATCTACTGTAACTGTTAGATTGAAAGTAACAATCTCCATTTAATTAAGCATCTGCTTGAAAGCATAACACAAATATTCTTAATACAAAATTGTAAATAAATTTACGAAGTAAAATGTTTAGTGTTCAGACCAAGAAGTACCCATGTAACTAAAAAGGATAATGAGACTGATAAACAGGTGTATCTTTGAGTCTATTTGAAAAAAAATCTTCTTGGGCCAAGTGGCATTACATGACAGACAAAGATGTTTTAATTTCATCATTTGGCCATTTTGTCAAATTGTTTCAAAGCTCAGCACCCTTCCTGGGGGCTTGGGTACTATCCAGGCAGTTCTGACTTTGCCTCCTTCTCTTGAAAACGTTTTATTACCAATGGATAATGTAATTCTTACATGTCTGATTAAATTCAGGTGCTGGTCAGTGTCTACATGTTCTGTCTGTTTCCCTGTACATCTTCTCTGGCACTGGTACAACCTGTCTCGCTTTGATCTGTCCACATATGCTGCTGCATGATGCACAGGCTTGTGGTAAGTGACTCTACAGATGGCCTCTGCCAGGAGAAAGAGCAAAATGACTTCAAACAGCAGAGGTGGAACTACAGAAGAAAGTGAGGCTGAAGGAGCTGGCGATGGGTCTGTGCTGTGGGAAAAAAAAAAATCGACTTTTTAAGAAAATCTATGAAATATGAGCATATCTCTTCCTAACTGCACGCTGGGCTGGAAGATTGAACTGACTTCTTAAAATTCTCCCCGCATCGCTTTTTTATGTTCAGAGGCTGCTGTTACACCACAGTTGAAAATTCCAGTTTGCCTGACAGGAGAAAGGCAGTATGAGGAGTGAACGTTTTAAAGCCGGTCTGAGGCAAAACAGGGAAGATGGGAGTGGGTAAGGGGGTGTGGGGGGAGCTCGACTGGCTCTGCATGGCTAGACTGGCCGGGCCCCGTGGGAATCCTGCCGTCTCTGCACAATAAAACATGGATAGGCCTGTCAGCACCCGAGATACACGCTGCCGAGATAAGCAGGCACTTTTACATTCCCCCTCCTGTCAGACACACACACACTCACACACAGAGCGCACATACATCCCACCTCATTGTCAATTTTTCTTTTCTCTGCACGGCTCTTGAATGCGCGCCCATACATCCTGGAGCTCTTAATGCAGTCATTAAAGCTTTCATGCTGCTCACTCAACTCAACTTTCTTCCTGTGCTGCACCCATAAATTGGCCCATACACACAACCAGTTGAGAAATGGTGTCAGCTACTGTATAATAAGATCCATGGGTGTCAAACACTGCTTTATTTTCCTGGAATGGACAGCCACACTGGTGTTATTTATCTGGGCTATACCATTTTCTTCGCTCCACAAAGGGGGGAGAGGTCGGGACATGCAACAAGGCTGTTTAATACCTTTCGCCAAGATAAGAGAAACGGTATGCCCAAGATTAGGGGCAGGAAATGCCCTCTCGGGTGGTGGGAAACTTAGCGAGAAACAGAGGCTGTATGTTGGAGGTGTAACCGATAGCTGCCTGGCTTGTTCAACCCCTGACACAGGAGAAAGTTCAGTCTGGACTTGTTGTGGCATGGCTGATGGTGGACAAAATGACAACATCAACATCAAACAGAAGAGCCATCTATTTCTATTTTCGCCTCATGGTTCGGATTGGAAATACATTGTGCGGAAATACATTCAGCGTCATACACTCGGAAAATATGTGTGCACATAAACTGTAATTGTGCATGCCACCCTGTGTGTGTGTGTGTGTGTGTGTGTGTGTGTGTGTGTGTGTGTGTGTGTGTGTGTGTACTCTCTCTGAACCCAAGACACGGTTCCCTGCCTGTTCTTTGGAGCAGTGCTGTAAATCAAGCTAGCTCCAGTTCCCTCAGCCAAAGGCCTACATAGGAGAGAGGCCATTTATTCAGCGCTGTTTCAACTTGTTACTCCACTGCACTTTAGCCTGGTTTCCTCCTTTGCTTGCTGCACTGGTCCCCGAATGCACAGTCTTGTTTAAAAATGCATGCCATTAAGCATGTCTAGACCACAGAGATAAAACATAGGCAGGATTTTGCGAATGAGAAAGTCGGGACGCTCTGGGCTGACAATTTCTGAGAGGGATGACATTCACTGAAAGTAACAATCAGACTGAGTTGGCTTTGATGTCCCACTCCCTCCCTTTAGCCTTGTCTTTCTTTATTTGTCTCTCTCTTTCTTATTCTCAAGTGCTCGCTAAAGCAAAAAGTCCATTCCAGACTTGGAAACATCATCCTGTATTTGCTTCATGACAAAAACAGTCAGCCATTTGGTTGAACTTTGTGTCGGGGGTTTAGCCTTGAATATGATGCCTGTCACAGTGCCGTAGCCAGAGCCCCGACCACCAGAGAAATATCTGACACCAACGATACTCAGTATAAGTTCTCAGTATTTAAAAAACAAGTCAGAGAGTCTACGTTAGCATCTCTGTGGGGTTGTACTTATGTCAAGTAACAACGGGGGACATTGTTCGAATGTCCCAATAGGCCAACAAATTTCCCTTTGGACTGAATTCCCACTTGTCCAACAGGCCATTTTCCCAAACATAAAATCCCATCGCTCTGCAGGCACAAAAATACACCATACTTAACTACTTGAAATAATTATGTTTTAACCAATGCTGAGGTTAAGGAATGGTCAGCTTTAGGCACTAAAAACCATATAGTTAAGGTAAGGGAGGGATAATGGTTTGGGTTAAAATGATCACTTGTACGTCCAAATACAATAATATAATGGGCAAAGAAGTCCATGGAAAAGAAGTATTTTCAGAGCAACGGGGCTTTGGAGCAATACATTTTTCTTTACAGGCCCATAAAGAAAAATGTAACATAATAACATAAGGTACCAATTTCAGTTTATTGGTACCTTAGTCAGACTATTGGGCAATCAGAACAATGGCATAACAGTTTTCTGCTGCATGGTGCAGCTCTGCTCCACTCGTAATGGAAAACGAAAAAATAGCAGGATGAGCTAGCATTATAAGCTAATAAGCTAGTTATGAACTAAGGCTGCATGTGAACATGCGTACACAGGTGACATTAGTTAGTAAAATGTTTTCCATGTTCACGTCGGTGTTTATTGCAATAGCATGCTAACACTGGCCAGTTAACACTTAACAAAGAGCCAATGAGGCTGTATGTGGACAAATTTCAATTAAATTTGTTTTTTTCCGACAATTTTCTGTGAATTATATCTTCCTTAATTATTTTCTAAAAGTGCTTTCAAAACATTCTCTCCGCTTATTGGTATGCTTTTTGTACAATAATCGTGAAATGTTAACATATTTAGTCTAAATATATGTATTTTTGTGCCAGGATAAACCTAAATGGTCTACTTGTCATCCAACAGGAGCCTGTTCTCACCAAGTGGAAGGATAAAGCTCAACAACACCGCCATGGAGACAAAAAAATCAGTGTTACGGGAATCTGTCAAGCTAGGGTGATTAAAATCCACTTGACATGCAGGTGGACATACAGCTGGAGAAAACACTACCATGGAGTAAACCAAGTAAACTGATGTAGACTGATGCAACAAGACAGCAGATAGGGAGGGCTTTCATTAGTTTTCTCAAATAGGAAAGTGGGGGAAAAACTGAGAAATTAGAGAGCGGGCAGAAGAGGGAGGAGGGCAGGGAGAGGAGGAGAACACAGGCTGAACAGAGTGGTGGCTGGCCACAGCAAATGGACCACAGGCAACCTCTAGACTGCTCAACCACAGTGTGTGTGTGTGTTTTCCTGTGTCTGTGTGTTTGTGAGTGTAATAAAAGCAGCGCCTAAGGTTCCTGAAAATTTGGCAACATAAAGACACATGCCACATATCCCACAGCCAACTGTACACGGAGAAATGCCCTGACCCACACACACACAGCAGCACTTACTATGCAGGGCAGGGCTGTGTGTTGCACAGATGGGAGCCCAGTGTGGGCCTGGTGTGGGGATTGCACATGGTGGAGTTGACCTGAACCTTCTGGTCCTGCAGACAGATAGCCTTGGTTGAGATACGACCTGAAGGAAAAACAGGGAGAGAGTTGGCTTAGCGTTGTACACAGTTTGACAGCTTGGAGAGTTCTGGAGAGTTCAACGTTTTAACCTTCATAAAATCTGAATATCTGTTAAGTCAGTGTTTGCAAACTGTCGCAGCCTTTCACTACATGGTCCGCAGTCAGAACACACACAGACGCACACACCATTACACACTGAGCCATCCACTGACAAGAGAGCAGGGGGGTTGCTGTGAGTCTTTTGAGACCAACAGAGTCTGAACTTCTCAGTTGACAAAGGTGCTTTTCATTAGCCTTGACACACTTCCTGGACTGTACTGGACTACAGGAATTGGACACAATACAGAAAGACATTCATACACACACAGAAACAACACACACAAACATGCAGATAAAATCTGACACATGTGCACACAGGTGGTCACAAGTAAGCATCAAGTTCTTGCAATAAAGTTCAAAGGTTAGACTGACAAATCTGTCCCACACAAGTCTTTTTTTCTTCACTAAAATTCTATTTAACAATAAGGTT